>JAAKBH010001129.1:0-48355 GCA_019776075.1 Amaranthus palmeri
TATATATATATATAATATATTAGATATATATATATATATATATATATATATATATATAGATATATATATAATATATATATATATATATATATTATATATATATATATAGATATATTATATATATATATATATATATATATATATATATATATATATATATATATATATATATATATATCTATATATATATATAGATATATATATATATATATATATATATATATATATATATATATATAATAATATAATATATATATATATATATATAGATATATATATATATATATCTATATATAATAATTGGTGATATTTTTGGCATTTGTCGATGGTTGATTATTGTGAATATTTATTATTTATAATTATTATTTATTATACAAAAATTATGAGAACAAAAAAAAATTAAAAAAAAATAAGTTAAGGGGCTGCGGTTTTTGCCCATGTCCGCAGCCCTTAAGTGCACCCTTAAGTGCCTTCAATATACTGCCTATAATGCACTTAAGGGCTGTGGTTTTGCCCTATGTCCGCAGCCCCTTTCCTTATTTTTGTTGCGTATTTTGACCGCAGCCCTTAATTATTATTTCTTGCTGCTACAATAATGGCTCGGGTCGAAATACCCAGCCCAAAGGGGCTAAAAAACCGCAGCAATTAAGGTTTTTTCCAGTAGTGATTGTTGATGTTGATGGAATTGCATCACAACCTCTTGCTTGCTCTTTCTCCTTCTCCAACCTGGCAATCACTCTTGGACCATAGTTGTACTTCCATTTCTCTGACTCATTCTTCTTGGTAAATAACCTCTGCATCACAGTTGTCCTAATGTCCTCTAACATAGACATTACATGCTTTGTCCTAGCATTGATGATATAACCATTGAATGTCTCAGCCATGTTATTAACAATAACATCCACCCCGCGACTTGTCTTTGTGAATGCTCTACAAAAACATGAAGGGTTGTAACTCTTAAACCCCTCCACAGCTTTATCATCAATCTGTCCCATCTCCTCCAACGCTTGCTCATAGTCAGCAACATTCCATGCCTTTAATTTGCAGCCTTCCAAAAAAGCATCTTCAATTCATCCCCCTTGAATGACTTATGCCAATTGGCATAAATATGTCTTGCACAGTGCATGTGCTGTGCCTTTGGGAGAATTTGGGCAACACAACTAACAATACTATTCAAAGTAACAATAACATAACAAACATTAATAAGTGAAGTGAATTACCCAAAAAAAAAGTAAGCCAAAATGAGAATTCACATACCTTGTGTTCATCAGAGATAATAACCACATCTTCACCAGCACCCAATCCCAAATAATTCTGTAATCCAGTAAGAAACCACCCCCAGATTTCATTATTCTCCCCCTGCAAAAACTGTCCAAGATATGGGGAACATTTGATCATTGTTATCTCTTCCAATAGCAACTAACAACTGACCTCCCAAGAATGTCTTGAGGAAACATGCATCTATGCAAATGACCTTCCTACAACCATCAACCTAGCCTTGCTTTAAACCCTCAAAACAATTATGCAGTCTCTTAAATACTTCACCATCTTCACCATCAATAACAAGCTCTATCAAACTTGTAGGGCATGCTTGCTTTACGACATGAACATAAATTCCCAATTTGTTGTAATGTTCTGTCATACTACCATGAAGCAATCTGTGAGCATTGTACTTAACCTTATATGTAAAATCTCTCTTCACAACCACACCAAAAGCCCTCTTAATTGCATCCATAATTTCCCTAGCTAGCCAATGTGGTCTTGTCATAAACACATCTAAAAGCTGATGTGCAACCCACATTGCTTTCATTTGTCTATTCTTTTCCATATTCCTACAACAAGTATGTTCACTCTGCACTGACTTAACTACAAAAGTAGCTCTCCTGCTATCTCAACTAGCATACACATAAAATGGACAACCAACAACACACTTAACTACTGTTCTTTGACCATATTCTTTGTTACTTGATCTAATACCTACATTCCTACCTTAATAAATAGCATATTTTGCTAAAGCCTGCTTAAAAAGCTTCTTGCTACCAACCCTTTGACCTACAACCCATTCAAAGGTCTTGAAATCTGTGGTTTCAAGAACTAAAGTACTCTTCTTCTTCTTCCTTAATCAGCATCACCTTCACCTTCTGAGGAGGACTATCTAGCTCCTCCCGACTTTCTTCATATTCAGAAGTATTCTGTATTTATTCATTCTCCTCAACCTCAACTGGATCCTTTGAGCTACTAGCTAAACAACTCTTAACAACTTCCTCTTGTACCTGTTTACTATTCTCAGCCAACCTAATACAAGCATTCTTGACTCTTTCTCTAGCTTGTACATACTCCTCATCACTCGATTCTTCAACCCCATCTTCATCATTCAAGTACTCATTCTCATGTAACAATACATCAGCTTCCGCTCCTACAATATCCTCAACATCCTCATCAGCTTTATCATTACTCTCTTCTAATTCCTCAGATCTACAAGGTTCTTTACCTTTACTTTTGGTTCCTAGATCTACTGCATATGTGGTTTCATTAATAGTAGAGGTGGAACGCTTATCAATAGGTAAGTCAGAAGTTGGGGGTTCAGCAAGTGGTTTATTTAATAACCAAGGATCAATTGTAGTGTCTATATGGAAAGACAAATCTGGGTTTGAGGATGTTTGCTTTTTACCCCCCATACCACTTTGTGGTCTCCTTCTTATAGTCAACTTCTTGGGTATTGTTTTGACTCCAAGTGAAGTAGTTTCACTTTCAACCTTTGAAAGTGATGGTTGGACAAAAGGACTGCCAATAATGGAAAGAAGGGACACAGGAATCCTAGCTAATACATATACATCCACAAACATATTCATAATGGCTGTTTGACTAAGTTGAAAAGCATCATCTTCAGAAATGATTTTTTTCAACCCAACACTCAAAGGCACACCAGGAACACAATATTACAAACCATCAATAATTTTGCTATTTACACAACTTTCAGCCAAATTTAACAAACACTTTAAGCATAAATATACTAGACTAACATCAAAAGTTCTACTCATTCCCCCAACATAAACAACACCAGCATTATCTTCAACAAACTTACCACCATACCAATAGCAAAATGTTAATTTTGTTTCCATTTACAACAACATTTCAACAAACATAGAAAAAAAAAACTTTCAGAAAAAAAAAACCATTAACATTAAAAGAAACCCATAAATGGAAGAAAGAATATGCCTAAAATAGCCAAACAAATTGACTTACCCCTTTCCTGCGCATCAGTGTTCTTCAATGCTACTCCTGAGTGTGATCTTAGGCAAAGGATTATGGTCAGATTTATAGAGAAAATCAGAGGAAGGAAGCTTGAGAATTGAAGAAGGGAGTTAATGGCGCTGAGGGAAATTAATGGTTGATGATGATGGGTGTTCAATCAGAGAAAGGAGGGAAGCTTTTACAGGTGAACATTTAATGGCGCTGAGGGGAGTTAATCGTTTTCAAATTTGTAGCCGGTTACAGGTAAGATGTATTTTTTTTGGCGGACACCCCCCAAAGTTCATGCCTCTAAATATTAATCGAAAGTTCGAATGTTTAAAAGCAAATGAGGCAAAGTTCAGATGTTTGAAATCAAATTTTCCAATTTTATTTTGTAGACCCATTTGCTACTAATAGTCTACTTTCTTTGGGTAAATCAAGAATTTCAAGTTTTATTGTTAGCTAAGGTATCTAATTCTATGTTCATTGGAATGATTCAATCAGGATCTTGAGAAGCTTCTTTATAAATGTACGTCTCAACTAATTTATCTTGTAAGAGGACAGTTTTCTAATGATTTTTAGATAAGTTTTTAGTATTGAACAATATTACACCAATATTGTTTTTCATTTATGCAAGCATAATCTTGTAAATATTTAGGTTTGCTTGATTCTCTTGTTATTTTTCTTGGTTCAGTGAAGAAAGCTTTTTAATGCCTTTAAGATTTTGAATAGAAGGTTTTGCTTGTTCATTAGTATTGTGTTCAACAATTTTGAAAGGCAGATCATCTTCCTTTGTTTTATTATCATCACGAGGCAATTGCATAATTGGAATGAAAAGGAAAGAAATTTCATGGAATTTAACATCCCTTCAGATAAACACCACTATATTCTTTAGAGAATAAAATTGCATGTCCTTTTATTTTGAGAAATTTCCAATATAGATGTTGGAATTAATAAATAATATTTAGAGAATAATTAGTAGAATATAAACAATATTTAGAGAATAATTAGTACAATATCTTTGATTTTATTCTAGAATAATATTTTAAGTATTTGGGAAATTAAGATATTTGTAATATTTTGTTTTCTTATTTCAAAACATATATTTTGTATTTATAGGGGGCATTTGCTCTCTTTGATTGATGAATAAGAATGAATACCGAATAAATTGATTCTTAAACCTAAACCAAATTATTATACTTTGTTATTGATTTTATCATGGTATCAAAGTCGATGGTATTTTCTGGAGACCGATGATCGGCCACGGCATTCATCACTAACCAGAAAAAATCGAAACCAAAACTAAAGCAAACCAAAAAAAATTCAAGCCCGAAAAAAGATGTTTTTGGAACAAATGGTCCAAAGAATCCAAACATATAGCCAAAAGATTCATACTTGCCCAAAAATTTCTAAAAAATTAAATTTCAAAAATTACACCAAGTGGTGTAAAGAAATTCAAACTGAAATTGATGATCGGTGGCTGCTCAATCATATCATTACTGCCCCTCCAGAAAACAAAGACCCTCAATGGAAGCTAGATGATGCACATGTGATGTTATGGATACTTTACACCCTTGAAACCTCCATATCCGATACTGCTATTTATTATTATTCTAGTGCCCATGAATTGTGAACATGGATTTCCACCATTCTTGGGCCCATTACTAACGAATGGGGGAGCGGAAAGGGGAAGAAAGCCGATCAGAATATGGATATTCATCATTCCGGCGAAGTGATGAATTAAAGAACGAAAACGTCGCCTCCAAAGCTTCGGTGAGTCACCGAAACGACGACATGACTAATTTCGCAATTCCTCACCAAGAAAACTTGAAAACAACCATCCCAAGTCCAACCAAAAAATCAAAATTCATCAACAATAATCAAGATTAGAAATCAATAACCAACAAAGAAGACTCGAAACCGAATTTAGATCAAGAGGGCCCACATTCGAAAAACAGTAACCTAAAATGCCAAGAATCAAGTACAAACCCTAATACCCCAAAAGAATCCCAACCCGTGTCCCTCGTTTCGGGTCACCCAAGGGTCCACGTGGGTGGATCTACTTTCAAGCCAAATATTTTACCCATTTTCAATCCCAATCTTGTTCATCCAACCTATTTAAATCATACACCCATTAACCTATCCAAACCCAAAAAATTAAAAATCATTTATGAAAAATTATTCGGAAAAATTATCAAAATGTCCTATGTAAAATAAAAGGATCAACTAGCAGATTTTCTGATCAAGGCAATTGGCTCAAAAGCATTGAAATAATAAACAATATTTAGAGAATGATTAGGGGGGGCCAAATTGTCGATATTATTGGCAAGTTCAGTCTCGGTGATTCCAAGACCAAACTTAAGGGGGAGTGTTGGAAATAATAAACAATATTTAGAGAATAATTAGTAGAATATAAACAATATTTAGAGAACAATTAGTACAATATCTTTCATTTTATTATAGAATAATATTTTAAGTATTTAGGAAATTAAGATATTTGTAATATTTAGTTTTCTTATTTCATGAGATATCTTTTGTATTTATAGGGGGCATTTGCTCTCTTTGATTGATGAATAAAAATGAAAACCGAATGAATTGATTTTTAAATCTAAACCAAATTATTATACTTTGTTATTGATTTTATCAAAAGACACTAGCTTGTGCCCTAAGATCAAACTTTGTTCTTCCGTTTTTAAATGTGGATATAAAACATAGACATCAGGGGCAAATCCAAGATTTTTAATTAGGGGGGGCCAAATTGTCGATGTGGTAGAAATTTTTTTACTATATAAAAACTAGAGGTGTTAGAAACAGACACCACGATGACTTGAAATTTACACGACATTGTACTCGAATCCGATTTGATTCGACTTTAAAAATTTACAATTATGTAAAAACAATATGGACACGAAATTCGATTTCAAGCCCACCTGAAACGCCTAACCCGAAGTCAATCATGACCCGAACGAACACCATTAGAAACTAGTTAAACAATGAAAATATTAAAATCATATACACTGAAATGAACTTGAATCATAGCAAAAATTATATTTAACAATATATAGAGTTGAAGCTTCTCTATAATTATTATTTTTGAAAAAATTAAGTGCTTTTAGCTCTATATTATAATGAAATGTTCGACATTGAAACATGTTCGTTTTTGGGAATTGGCAACGGATATTTATATTCGGATTATTTTGAAATCCTATAGCTTGTTAATAGGTAATGATTATTCGGATCGGTCTCGAGCCCCCGGTCCTGTTTCGTTCTTGCAAGAACCGTATTTCGGTGATGACGATCACTCGTATTCTCAGGATTTAGATCGAGCCTACTTCCTGATGGTCCATATATTCCCACGTTTTAAAGTGATGTTATATTTTTGTTTTAATATGAGTTTTGAATATATACGTTTGGTATATGAGTTTTGTTTGTTTCGCAAATGAATTCATATGTTTCATTTGTCGTATTTTGAGTTCTCTATTTACTTGTAAAGTAATAGTCGTATTTTGAATTTCGCTATTAACTTGTAAAGTTATAGCCGTTTTTGATTCGCTATTAACTAAAGGTTCTTAGATGTGTTTATGTCAATACCAAACGGTCTTTTAAAACAATTTGGATTTTGATAAATTAATATTTCATAAAGAGATACCAAATGAGCAAAAGATTGAATTGGAGATGTTTGTTAAATGACTAGTATATAAATGTAATAGTTTGTTAGATTACTCAACAATTCAATTATTGACAGTCTTTGATGGGGCCTATCCCTTACGGGGGATAGATCCATTTTTAGGTTGCATCTGATGTGGAGAGATGTCTACATGTGCTATGTGATACGTGCGAGGCGAGGACTTCTTTTGGAAACACATTTTGTAAATTAGATATTTGTAAATTAAATTGTAATATTTTATAACGTTTTGTAAATAGTATTCACTTATTTAATGTAAAAATTTTAAATACTCTGACATTAATTGTTGTGGCTATCGAGGCACGGGTCGGATTCAGCTCAGACTTTTATAAGTCTTCCGCTGTGCTTTGTAGACATTATTATAATATTGTTTACGCCGGTTGGGGCTGTTTCAATTGGTATCAGAGCCTGGTTGTTTCTGGAGTACTAGAATCCTCATATTCGAGTACAAAATTTATGAATAATGAATTTTGAAAAAACGAGAGAGGTCGGTAGTCGAGTCTTAGGGTGTATCCTCCGAGAATCAGATGGTATTAATGTGACTATGTGTGTGATGTGTATAATGCTTATGCGAAGTTTCCTTACGTTTTTTGATTTCCTCTTTTAGCAAGAGTCATGCCAAAAGCCAAGAGTTAAGTCTGGATTATGAATTTTGGACTTCGAGGTTGCGAAGTTTTGTTTGAATCTTGATTGGTGGATCGAATTGATTACATGTGAAATTTTGTGTGATTGTTTATATGTTATGTAAAAAAAATGTTTTCAAAAGAGTTTAAAATTTCAATTTGAAATGTATATATTTCAGTTAATTGTATTCTTGAAATTGTTTACAAAAGATATTATATATAATCGGATAACTGGCATAATTAAGGTGTTGAGGACTAAGCTTATCGTGAATTGCGATGATATTGTGTAAGAATGATTCAATGCAAAGAGTTCAAAAGAAGCATTTTGGGAATATTGTAAGTTATGAGTTAATTTTGTGCAAAAAATTGAAAATCAATTAAGGAATAAAGAATTAGAAAAGTATTTGTGACATGTTTAATTTAATGATATTTGGATGAGAATTTCAATTAAGAGAAGTTGCGAAAAAGAAACAATGGTTAATATGAATAGGAATGTCGTAAAGTTTATATTGTGGTAACCCTATTGAATGTTGTATACGTATAAAGGTAAATGTAAAGTTATGATGGAGAATATTCTAAATGATTTATAATATTGAAAGGATTACTTTGAGAATTAAAATGTTTGAATGGTTCAAATTAGGTCAAGCCTTATTCATGGTTGAGTTAAAGTTCATGAGTTAAGATCAATTAAAAGTTATGGAAGCCTTGAAATACATATATGAAGAAATTTAAAGTTAAATTGTACTTATGCAAAAATGAATATTTGATTAGAAGCTAATTGTATTGAAGCTAATTGTGTTGAGGTGATCGAAAAGCTAATGATTAAAGAAAACAAAAGTGTTTGTTTAAACCAGGATTGTGTGAGACATTAAAGGATAAAAGTCGAATGGGCTAAGTTGTGTAAATTGTAATAATGGTGAACCGGATGTTCGGAAATAAAGGTTAAGAATCGAATGTCAAGGGTATGAAAGCTATTTGGGAAAGATGTGTTTGAAACTTTAATTGTTAAGGGGTATGCATTAAAGGTAGATATAAACATATTATGAGTGAAAGTTAAACGATAACGATTGAGTAATAAGTTATTTAAGGTTGGAAGTCGAAAGTGATTAAGGAAATTTTCTAATTTGAGGTTCATGTTATTTTATTATGAGAAAAGAACTGTGTAATTTAAAGTGATACTTTCAAAGTATATCGGGGGTTATAAGAGTACTTAAGTGAAGTTTTGTTGTCATTTGAAAAAAAAAATCAAGTAAATTAGGGAATCAGATTTTCAAATTGAGGATACAAATGGTTGAAATGATTAAAACAAGTAAAGGTTTGTTAAAAAGTATTCAAGTATGCCGTAAGAGTTGATGTGGAGATTCAGTAAGTTAGTTTCACGAGAAAACAAATTTGATTTTGAAAATAAAACTATTTATCTCTTTTTAGTGAAACTCTATCAAATTTTTCTTAGATTGTCAAAACATCTTTGTTTTAATTGTTTGCAAATATTGTTTTGAAATTCTTATTATCAGTTTGCGATTTTATATGTGCACTTGTATTTGTGCAAATGTGTTTTGCATCATGAGTTCTGTGCATTTGAAAATTTTAATGAGTCGTGATTGAATCATAAACATTTTTTTAGACTTGAATGGTTGCCAAATGTCAGAGTTGAGGTCTTTCAGTTAAGTATGGGATGTTGAACTATTTCAGGTTTATCCTTAAGTTGGGGAGAATATGAGTTTAATATGTTTTCTGAAGTGTAGAGTAATTTCGGGGACAAAATTATTTAAGTTGGGGAGAATGAGACAACCCTTATTTTAGCAGCATAATTAATAGTAATTAAATAAGTTAATTTGGGTTATTAAAATTTTAAGTATGTTATTTTATTGGGACTCAGAATAATAATTTATTATTCGAAGATATCACTCGTATTAGATTTGGAACGAAGTAAGTTATATGATGAAAAATGAGATTGAATGGGTGTATGTAAAAAGCTAAACACTCGTGAGATAACACATTATCTAAAGATATGCAAACGGTAAAGTAGATAAAATTGTAACACGGGACAGAGAGGAGCCACGGGGCTTGCATGTGAGGCGCCACGTGGCTCACAGGTTGCGTGTCAAAGATTAGAGCACCCTACGTGGCACAAGATGCCACCACATGTTAGAATTTGGCTATATAAAAGGCCCTTTGGCCGTGGGGGAAAAGGAGGGCAAAATTATGAGAATCCCATTTCCCATATACCATTCAATATTATTTGGTCATGTTTATTATTTCGATCTCTCTAAAAATATTACTCTACATCATAAAGGTAATCTTACAAACACTATTATCTTTTAAATTTAATTTAAGTACTTCAAAGTTCAAGTTATGTTATATAATGTGTGGTATTACTGGTAATGTTATTTGAGCAAAATTATAATTTTTGGTGTTCGAAACTTTGAAATTTGACTTTGTTAGACCTTGCTTTTAATCCTTGATCAAAATTATGTTTTGTATGTTCATAGCTTGATAAGTATGATCTTTTAAATATTGTACTATGAAAATGAGTTATGATTATTGATTTTAAAGAAAATCATATGATTTATTGATTCGTTTTATATTGAAATGTTCGAAATTGAAACATGTTCGTTCTTGGGAATTGGCAACGGATATTTATATTCAGATTATTATGAAAACCTATAGCTTCATAATAGGTAATGGTTATTCGGATCGGTCTCGAGCCCCCTGTCCCGTTTCGTTCTTGCAAGAATCGTATTTCAGTGATGACGATCATCCGTATTCTCAGGATTTAGATCAAGCCTACTTCCTTACGGTCCATATATTCCCACGTTTTAAAGTGCGGTTATATTTTTGTTTTTATATGAGTTTTGAATAAATACGTTTGGTATATGAGTTTTGTTTGTTTCGCAAATGAATTCATATGTTTCATTTGTCGTATTTTGAGTTCGCTATTTACTTGTAAAGTAATAGCCGTATTTTGACTTTCGCTATTAACTTGTAAAGTTATAGCCGTTTTTTATTCGCTATGAACTAAACGTTCTTAGCCGTGTTTAAGTCAATACCAAACGGTGATTTAAAAGAACTAGTATAGAAACCCGTGCAATGCACGGATTTTTTAATACGTTGATATTTTAGTAAAATTTTATACGAACAAAAATATTAAATGAAGGTGCGTAATAAATTATTTACATACATACACTATAATTAAAAAAAAAAGATTTAAATATAGAAAACACAGAATAGGTTGTTAATAAATAGATTATAAGTTTTGAAACACCTCCTTATATACTACATTCTCTGTACGATGACATATTTCACCATCCTTATCGCATATGAGAATTTTTTGTCCTTTCCTGCTAGTCACTCTAGAAACGGCGACATAAAATTGTCCATGACTAAAAACAGGCTTAGGTAGGAACAAACCAACATGAGATAATGTTTGTCCTTGGCTTTTATTAATAGTCATCGCAAAACAAAGAGAGACGGGGAATTGCCTTCTTTGAATAGCAACTGGTATCTTAGAGCTATCTGAAGGTGTAAGGGTAATCTGATCACCAAGACGATCTACTACTAAGCGTGTTCCATTACATAAGCCTGCTGATTGATCCATATTTCTAAGCAAAATTATCGGCACGCCAACTTTTAATAGTAACCTATGGTTTGGAACACCAGATGCGCGTATTGAATTGAGAAATTCAACTGAGAAGGCATTATCGTTTGTTCCATAGTTCCCGTCAGATTTATCAATTGAATCCGAACTCAAGTACAATCTTTCTTGTCCAGAGATAAGTGACAAAATATGTTCATTTACTTTGTCAACAATCTCGTTTGTTGGCGCCAATATTGCTCGATCATGAAAAAAAGAACTATTGATTGACCCCTCTTGAATTTGAGGATATATACTATCAACAATTGCAGCTATTGGATCAGATGCCTCTTTTATTAACAAATCTTCAGGTATATCTATAGTAACCTCTCCATCGTTAGGTCCTCCTAGCTTTCCATCCCCAACTTTGAGGATCCAATCTGCAAAATCTCGTAGTTCTTCTACATTAGACAATCCTGGTCGTAGTCGCATGTTCTTCGTAAGACGTAATACCTTGCAGTCGTTCCATATATGTGAATAGTTGAGAGCGGCAAACACTATATCTTGTCTCGTACCCTTTGGAATCACTGGTAAAACTTGCCTAAAATCACCACCAAATACAACAACTTTGCCGCCGAAGCTCAATTCAGATGGCTTACCATTTTGACAACGAATGACATCACGCAAACTCCTATCTAGGGCTTCAAAACAATGCTTGTGAGTCATTGGGGCCTCATCCCATATTATTAGTTTGGTTCTTCTAAGGAGCTCTGCCATCTGACTATTAGGTTCAATACCTCTACACATGGAATCTTCATTAACATTAATGGGTATCCCAAATCGTGAATGTGCAGTTCTACCTCTAGGAAGTAACAATGCTGCTATGCCACTTGACGCAACAGGAAGGACAAACTCACCCTTCGATCTTAAACATGCGCATAAGATCTTCCACATAAATGTCTTGCCTGTCCCACCTTGTCCGTATAGGAAATAAACACCTCCTGTACCTTTTTCAATGGCTCTAGTAATATCATTGTATATCAATGTTTGCTCTTCAGTCATCAATGGGAGTAACTTATAAAGTTCAGCTTTCAAAGATTCCTTATCATAATTAAGCTCTTCCATGATTACCTTATTTTGACCATCTTTGACTATGATGTCACTCGGGCAAATTTCAGGACATATGCTCATCATTGAACTACCATTGCTGTGTAGTATCTCTTCAAGGTCACAAAGTGTATAGTTCTTTAACTGATCATCTGTGAGATTCAAATCTGTAATGAAAATTGTAAATTCAATTACCTAATAATGCATATTTTAAATAACAACATGTGTAACTGGAGATGATTAAATCATAATACCTAGCATTTGTAAAAGAACTATTTGTCTATGTAGCACATCTTCTGATAATAAGATGCATTCTCCCATACATATTCTGGCCTAGATATGCAACTCGACATCAATAACATTGCAAATAACTTCCTCAAATAAAATGATGAACCCCAAAAACTTGCTTCGGTAATTCCATCGATGTATTCTTTATCATCATCAAGAAGACCCATAGAATAGCAAGCATCCTCAAATGTTGGATGTATGACTCCATCGACAGTCCTAATTTCCTCATATGATGTCGGACCTTTAACAAAGTTAAGTAGGGTTCTTAAATAATATCGTTCCCCACATCCGGGTGCAACATGATATAATTTGCCAATTGAAAACCCTCTTTTTCTAGGTGTCCACATTTTCTCTTTTTTAGGCCATACGAAACTTCTAGGGAACTCACTGTATAGAAGATTTCTTGCATCCTCATATTGTTTGTTGCATTCCATCCAAGCCATGAAAATTGATCTCTCATTCATCGGCCTGGAAATGACATCATCAATTGTGTCATCATCATTAAATACAACAGTATGCTTACCTGGTAGGTGAAAGCTCAGTCTTTCTACTGATGGAGTGCGATAATGAATGTCAAACCCTAATATTCGCTATGACGCTTCACTCGCGGACACATATCTACAATTATAGTACTCTTGAATTTCATCAACTTCATTCTCGTCTTGGGTTTCACCTCTTGCTCTACACAATCCAGCAGTAATCCTATCTTGTCCCTTGTTGATGTACTTGAAGAGGTACTTAATTGCTCGAGATTGGTTACACCATTCTACATTAATATGTGCATTGTATTTCAAAAGTAATGTTGGGTTATGTGCGACCACATACCTGTTGTCTATCACATTATCACCTTTGACTACCGTTGCACCATTGTCTCTTCTTTTGTAACATGGGTAACCATCTCCATCCACATACGTTTCCTCGTTGAACCGCCTAGGAAAAAATTTTGCACACTTGTTGTCTTTCATGCAAGGTGATCGTGGGTTTAGTGATCCACAAGGTCCGTGAATCATTAAATCGGTCACTAATGCATACAACATAGGGTGTTGTTCCTTATCAGGCAATTCGGCAGATATAAATCTGTCAATATCAACTGGATTTTGAATCTTATCATCTCTATCTAGAAACAACACTATATGTGCATGTGGAAGACCTCTCTTTTGGAACTCTATACTGTAAACCACTACAAATAGACATATATATAATTTAAAATTAATAACATATTTAAAACTAAATGTGAATTATACATGATAAAAAACAATTAGTAGGGAGAAATACGTACATGCATTTACCCTGCCGAAGTTATTTTCTTTCTTGAGATCTGATATCAAACTATCTAATTTTAATCTAAACACACGGGACAATATATCTAGACGATCTTCCGAACGTATACCTCTTGAGTGAACAAATCGTTTAATCTCTGGCCACTTAGGGTTACAAGTAAATGTAATAAACACATCTGGGAATCCATAAGTCTTACATATACCCATAGCGCTAGCGTCATGGTATATTTCAGTCATATAACGTGGACTGCTAGGGAATGTAGATGGCAAGATTATACGTCTACCAGCTAAGTTAGAATGACTTTCGGATATTGTCACGGCATCTTTAATGTTCACATATTTTTCAGCTCTAAGAACATTTTGGTTCCATCATATGAAAAGGAGTCTCTCAGACTCTATCATTGTCCATCCATCCACCAAGAACTGATGAAATAGTTTTCCAGAGCGTAATATGGTGTCAGCTTCTTCCCTTCTATCCATAATACAATACGAAAACCATTCTCTCATCGTCAACCTGACGCGCTTCTTTACGGATGACGCACTACTATAAATCATCACTTGTGCCACTAATTATGCCACGGGACAAGTTTTGATCTTGCCACGGGAAAAATAGGTTTCAAGACAATATTACAACCATACCCAAGTTTTTTGCCACGGGTAAATAAAATCGTGGCAAAGATGCACTTGTGCCACAAGTTATGCCACGGGTAATTATATACCGTGGCAAACAAACATTTTTGCCACGGGTAAATTAATATCGTGGCAAACAAGCACTTGCGCCACATATCTTGCCATGGGAAATTTATTTTTTTTGTGGCAAACAAAAAGTTGCACCAAAAATTATGTCACAACAAAATATTTATCTGACAAAAAATTTGTGACACAAATTATGTCTCGGGTAAATACTTATGATGGAAAATAAAGACTTATAGGCCACGATTAAATAGCTATTGTGTGATTGTGTTATAAATTAGACACCTGAATTTGAATTATTCGCAAGTTTTGATCTTGCCATAAATAGTATATTTTAAGAGAAAATTAAAAAAATAAAAAGTTTATCAATTATTTAAATTTCAAAATCTTCATTCAACTTAATTATTTTTCCTTGTCTTTTAATTTAATATACGAAAAAAAATTATATAAACAATTATTCAATTTAATACTCATACTAGACCTTAAAACAATAATTTTAGGTAAGATTAATGTATTTTCTACAAAAACAGAGAAAGGTTGTTTCTAACATATTCCAAGACTTTTCCAATTTTTTAATAAGTGAAAATCAGATCTTATCATCTTCTTAAATTCAAGAACACATGAAAAATGTTTTTTTCAATCTCTAACCGTTACTATTCAAAAACACGGAAATTCCGACTGAAAGTTTCTAACTAATTTTCCGACAGACAAGCGTTAGTCGGAATTTCCGACTAAATTGCTACTAAATTAATTTTAATTCGGAATTTTAAATTGAAAAAAAATGTATAACTAATAATGTAGTAATATACGACTAATAATATCGTAATATATTAATAACTGATAAATATTATCTAAGTAATATATATTAATACGAGTAATATTATTCTAACATACAACTAATTTTGTTATATTTAGGAATATTAGTTGACAAAATGAATTTTAATTTTGCAACTAATTTTTTTCAATTAATTATAATTTTTTTAACTTACTCTTAATAATTTTGTTCAACTAGATAATAATAATAATAATAATAATAATAATAATAATAATAATAATAATAATAATAATAATAATACACTAATAATAATAATAATAATAATAATAATAATAATAATAATAATAATAATAATACACTAAGTGATAGGAGTGTTATTTTATAAGTATAATAACATAATTTAAATTATCACTAAATAACTTATGGCCTAGTGGTTGGAGTGCTGGTATGCCAACTTGAAGGTCTTGTGTTCAAATCCTATCCAAGGCATTTGTGTGGAAGGATTGTTACTGATTGTTAACATTTAATTCATACTACTAGTTGAATTTCCTTGTTTACGAGTCTAGTGTATAAATGATTTGTAGCCACGTGTGGTACGCCTAGTAGACGAATATAATTTACAATGATTCACTTTATGTGCAGAAGAATATGATTAGCAACGGGTTATGCTTGTGGCAAAATAATATAATTAGCCACGGGATCTACCGTGGCAAGAAAAAAAGTTTTCGCCACAACCATAATTTTCCCATGGCAACAATCTAGCCACGATCACTTGTGCCACGGTAGTCTCTAACTAAAATTCCCGTGGCTAGACATCATAGCCATGGGAAATTCTTACTTGTGCCACGACTACTACTGTGGCACAAGTGATGATTTGTAGTAGTGTGAAGTACAAGGAAATAGAGATGTTATTGATGCTCTTAATGCACGTATTCCAGAAACATGCAATACTGCAAGGAAGTTACTAAATTCTGGACAACGAAGTGCATACAACTGTATCGTTTCTAATGTAAAGCAAAATAAGCCCGGATTGTTTTTCATTGATGGTCCTGGTGGAACAGGTAAAACTTTTTTGTACAGTGCATTGTATGTCAAAGTACGACTTCTCAATAAAATTGTGCTCCCAACAGCTACCTCAGGTATAGCAGCTTCTAATATGCCTATTGGTCGAACTGCGCATTCTAGATTTAAGATACCAACTAATTATGGTGAATCAATAACATGTAATGTTGAAGGGACAAATAAAAGTGATGTTGATCATTTTCATGGGCAGGCTTTGAGAATCTTGCATTCCCATGCATCCAATTTGGAGTTTAAGAACCTGGATCAAATCTTGAGAATGAGAATATTATTTTAATTATTGGCTGCAAATTTTTGAATTTATACCATTTTTGTTCTTTTTTTGTCAATGAAAATACTCTACTTCTAGTTTTGCTTTCGTTCCAATTAATTTGCTTCTTTTTATTTTTTTAATAATGCTTTCATGTTTTTAATCTCATTCGCATCTATTCATTTAATTACTTTGTTCTATCAATCATTTGTTTTTTAAAATATAAATCTGATTTTGCCTATCAGTTAATAAATGTTTCTCAAGTAGTAATTAAAATTGTTGTAACAATACATCACCATAAATAATACTCCCCGTTCCTTTTTGATGTTCCTATTTGGGTTTTCACCAAGATTAAGAAAAATAATGAAATCTTTGGTGATAGTGAGTATTATTTTAATTATATAGTAGTGGAAAGTAATGATTATATTGGAAGTATGAGAGAAATAATAATTAAATAATAGTGTAATGTAATGATTGTATTGGGAGTATAAGAGAAAAAATAATTAAATAGTAGTGTGAAGTAAGGAAAGTGGGGTTTTTAGGGGTAAAAGTGGGAAGAAAACTTTCCAAAAATGGAAAGTATTCTAAAGTGGAAAAACTTATAGAACTGCCCGTTTTGGTAAGGTGGAAAAACAAAAAGGAACGGAGGGGGTACAACATAGCCATACAATCTCATTAATTTGTTAATGACTTACCATCAATAACTTAATAGGGGATGTACTATAGACTTGGCACTTTGGCAGCTTAAATGAGGCCTATGCACAAGGAGATGCTCAACCAAGAGTCATTACTATATTGTTGTGGTTGCCATAGTAAGTAGCATACTTATATTGCCACACATATTCAGATTGCCCATGTCTTAGTATTTTTGACTTTTTAAGTATATACACAATATCAACTATGCGATTGTTTGTTGAATGGGCTGTTTTGATTGTGGTGTTATGCTACTAACTATGAGGCGTACTTTGCCGTTTTCCTGCTGATTATGCTGCTATTCGTGCTACTGATTTACTGACTGCTGATTAGTGCTTACTGTTGATACACATTACTGAGCAATTATTGATTATTGTCTTAATTATGTGAGATACATTGTTTTTCCCCTTAAAATCTTCATGTCAAACAGCTCTTAAGTGGTAAGATATCAGAATAGTCCAACAGGACCATTGTTAAAATTTGTCCTAAAGTGATCAAGGTCACTATGCTTGTTCTATTACATTTTAGTATGCTGAATGGTACAAAAACAGTACCCAATTACTGCAAATGTAGCACACTTACATGAGCTCACCATACCACTTCACATGCTTTACCATGCCACATGTCATAACTAACTTACACCAACACTGATTCCAAAAAAAAAAAAAAACTTACACCAACACTATTGCTGAATTATTAATCAACATTACCCATTTAATGTAGACATAGCATTACTCACTTCTTATTTTCACCAAATGTAACATTTTCTCACATACTTATCCAAAAAATTACGTAGGTGTCTATCATACAACACCATTAAAGATACAACTATCCTTATCTCTTTAATCATCTACTTCTTTATATACAAACCCTATAAAACATATCTTACAATATAGTTTATATAGTTCATTTCCACAAGAACACACAACATAATTACCAACTCAAATAAAGTAAGTTTTCCTTATAGCTTTTCAAATATATTAAATTATAGCTTTACTATATTCATATGCTTCATTAGTATTTTGATGCACTTAACAAATAAGGGAAAAGTATATCAATTAAACAATACTTTTTCGGAAAATTTGATTTCAAACATATCAACTTTGCCTCATTTGCTTTTAAACATTCGAACTTTTGATTAATATTTAGACACATGAACTTTGAGGGGTGTCCGCCAAAAAAGATACAACTTACCTGTTACAAAGAGGGTTACTAAAACCGGCTGTATCTTTTTTGGTGGACACCCCCAAAGTTCATGCCTCTAAATATTAATCAAAACTTCGAACGTTTAGAAGCAACTGAGGCAAAGTTCATATGTTTGAAATCAAATTTTCCTACTTTTTTTGGTTACAGACTTTTCTATTAACATTATATTATAATAAATTTTTCGTTGCCTTTCTTTTTGGTATTGAAACTTAGTTAAATTCGTAGGAAATTCCTATGTATTGTATAGAGTGGGGAGTAATTGTACTACGCACTTTCTTAGGAGTTTTGAGAAGATATGAAGGTTGACGAAGTGGGAGACTAACAGTGTTAAGAGAATTTGCATAAACTACACATACTTTAATGATTATTGGAAATATGCTATTCACTAATATTGTGTATGTCTATCATCTTTATTTTCCAATGTGTTCGCCTAATTCACACGTAATATACATTCAAAATTTTCAGGTTATATATCCTGTAAACTTATGAAAAGATTTTTTAATTACACATGTTGTTTTCCTCTTATATCACAGATTGCTATTGCATTCATCTTACCATTTAAGTAATTTTGACCTTTCTTTACATACTACGTCTCCAACTATGCAGCAAGATTACTCATTTTAGCCGACCTTACAGACAAGTCATCACTCCATAGAGTCAAAGTCAGAGTTATTGAAAAATCGAGATCGTTCCAATCGCCCGAAAAAAAGAAATATCAACGACTCGTACTTCAAGATATGCAGGCATTTATACTTTTTGCCACACAACATTTCTAACTTCCATCTAATTTGCATACACATATTATAGAAATAAATTATTGTATTCATAAATAGGATACTGTAATGAAGGCCACCTTATTTGAAGACGACAATGCTGCATATGACACCATCATCAAACAGAACCAAAAGTATATCATTTCAAATGCTACCATAAAACCTGTTGATCCAAAATATCAAACAAGAGAAAATGAATATCAAATGAGGATAAAATATCACACTATCATTCAACCAACATACACTGAGTCACAAGAGCCGGTACCTCAATACCATACAATCACCTCCCTACCTAGAATGGCAAACACCTACGATAGATTTGGTTTGTATAGGGTCTTCCATCTATCTAAATTTTTATTTTCTTATCATCCATAAAAATATAATTCACTTTTGTGTAATGGCTTTCTTGTTAGATATACTTGGTATTATCATCTTTGTTAGTGAAGTTTGGCAAGTAAAAGGAGCATTTGCTAAACAAAACAGCGTATGTGATATATTCATTACAGAGATTTATGTTTAACAATAGGCAAACTAAATTCACACCAACTTTAATTTATTACAAACAATTCAGTCAAATTACAGATGGTAAACTATAACTTTAATTTAGTAGCAACACAATAGTGTTTGTGATATATTCATCACAAATCACAGGTATGACGGTCATTATATTAATTTTTACAAAACTGTTTTAACAATTTCGGCCTGGAATGATCTATCTTGTTTCTTTGACAACAGTCTTGATTCAAACCCTATTGTGGGATTCACTTCCCTAAAACTGACATCTCATAAAGGTATACAACCACTATATCCTTAAACTTTATTTCATGTTGTAATCAAAAAGATTATCACATCATATGTTCTATGTGTATAGGATTTGGCCTTGGAACTACTATGTCAACAAATATAATACTACAACAGTAATTTATGAAATAATTTCACATTGTTATTTATTAGCTTCAAAATCTAACGTACTAATAATCATTTTTTCCATCACTACCTACACAAGGTACTTAACAAAAGATATTTTTATACACACAATAATAGACAAAACTATTTCCATTACAATCAATATTTATGCCTTTTTTTAGGCTTCAAATACAATCCAAGAAGAAAGGCACTGGATCAAAGCATTCATTTGCAATTTCAGCTACGCTGATGTTAGAAAATTCTTGACTTGTAGTAATTGTAATACAAAAACCTTTACAGAAAAAAAAACTTTTTGTTCAACTGCCCAGCATGTTATAAAAAAGACTGCACATCTATTACAAGGTTAGCTTATACCAAAATTTCCTTTCAAATAAGTCATAAACTAACCGTAATATTTTATTCTTCTCAGATAAGTACTAAACTTTGACGCAGAAGATAGCACTGGCACAATTAGTCTAACGGCATTTACCGACATTATTGCGCAGTTATTTGAAAACCAGTCGAAGAACTTTATGAACCCACTACGACCGTGAGTATTTATATTCAATTTAATACCCACTATATGTATGCAACAAGCCAACAACTAAATACATTTTCTTCTTCAATACGCATAGGAAAACATAGAAGCATATCACAACATAGCACAAGTATTACAAACAAAGCCAATATACATGCTGCATGACCCAACAACATCATTATCATAAAACAGAGTCTTAAAATGGATTCTTAAATCGCTTTCTCTCATGCTCATTAACTTCAGTGAATCAGCTACTACTGGTACATCAAGCGCTTCTTCAAATGTTTAACATACAGGTGTTTTACGACAACATAATCACATGACTCCTATATTATTGTTTATTATTTCCACCATAAAAACTTATTATAATTTACACTAAACACAAATTATATAGGCATACAAATTATGCTTCTGTATACGCCATTGTATAAGATTGATAAATAGTATTAGTCGTTTGTTTCCCTTGTACTTCAAACAAAAACTATGTTGATTCTCGAAGCTATCGCAAGTGCACACCGTCTTTAACAGTGTAGAACTAAAAAGTATAAAACATGATCCCAAATAAAAAGGGTTATATGGAGTTTTCCAAGTAGTTAATTACGACAACATTATTAGTTAAGAATTAACAATCAATAAACACTAGCTTGATGATGATGATTTAGCAATAAACAAACGAGTTAGGATTAGATCTAGATTAATTAATGATCAAATAACCTTATTTGGTCGTGCTTCATATGTAAGGACATAGTGAAATTCATTCTTGCTCTAAATGTAACAATGCTTCCAAGACCATGATAAGCCTTACTTTCTTAAGTGCCAAAAACGAATTAAGGGTAACAAACAACACACACAATCCTATCTAACACGTAACTACTCTCGCAAGACGGGATTGAATGTCGATAGGTGGACTGGGCCCAATTGAGTAGAGTGGTTCATATCAAATACTGCCTCGATTTTGACATACAGTTTATTCTATTATTTTTAATTTCTTATCAACTTTATGCGTGGATAAACATAATTAAACCATTTGTTTACTGAGGGGATATGACGCTTCATAAGCAATAGAGATGATTCATGAAAATATTTATGATTTCATAAAGAGGCGTGTTTCTTCATGAAAATATGTATGATTTCATAAATAGACAAATTTTTTAGAAATGAATTTAGAAGGTTGCACCAAGGTCGAATGATGTGTTACACGAAAAGATTTGTGAACAGGTGCATTTGTTTGTCAAAAGGACGTGTTGATTCATGAAGGGTTGCGTTGGTTCATAAAGGTTGCATTGTTTCATTATTTGATCAAGGTATGATAGAGATTAACAAATTTACATGGTAAAGATGGTTTTCTTAACATGGTAATATATATATATATATATATATATAGATATGAGATATATATAGTATATATATATATATATATATAGATATATATATATATATATATATATATACTATATATGGTATATATATATATATATGTATAGATATATATATATGTAGATATAGATATATGTATATAGAGATATAGAATAGAGATATAGATATATTATATATATATAGGATATATATAATAGATGTATATTAGATATATATATATATAGATATAGATATATAGATATATAGATATAGATATATATATGATATATATATAGTAGATAGTGATATAATAGATATATATAATAACTATATCCTAGATAGAGATATATATATATATATATATATATATATATATATATATATAGATAGGTATAATATATTGATATAGAGATATTTATAATATATATAGGGGGGAGGGATCCAAGGAGAAGGGGTCTACAAAATGGAGAAGGATGAGAAGGATTTATAGCCATTGATCTTTATGAAAATCTAACGGATGGGAAACCCAATCGCTACTATCTTTTTTTTTTCTTCTTCTCCATTTTTACGTCATAAATAAAGGTTACTATGTTTTTAAAATATGATACTATGTTATGATTAAAGGTTACTATGTTCAGTTTAAAATATACTATATTCTGTGTAAGAATAAGAGAAGACAGTAACTATACATAATCATAGTAACCTTTTTTCATAACATAGTATCTGTTTTTAAGAACATAGTATCTTTAAAAAATGATATATTGAACCGGTTCAGTATTAAAAAAATTGGATAATAGAACAAGTTGAACCGCGTGCAACTTAAAAAATGACCAAATTAAATCTATCCATTGATCTAAAAAATGAACGCTTCAGATTACTTCTCACCCTTCTCATTTTGAGACCCCTTCTCATTTGATCCTAAATCTATATATATATATATATATATATATATATATATATATATATATATATATATATATATATATATATATATATATATATATATATATATATATATATATATATATATATATATATATATATATATATATATATATATATATATATATATTGAAATCTTGGGTTTTGAGTATGCTAGTTCCTTTATCAAAAGGGAAAACTAATTTTCTTTTCCTGATATGTAACTTCAAAAGAAAAAACTATTTTCCTTTTTGCTTCGTCGATCTGCACCGTTAGTTAGGCATAGTTTTGGTCACATTTATTATGACAATATGATAACCAGATTTCTTTAGTTATTATGGTAAAATTAATTTTTTAAAATATTTTTTAAAATTATAATTTCCCTTATTTGTCATGCCTATTTGGGCTTGATATTTTTACAATGTAATCTTGTATTCTCTTTATGTAAGCTTTTAAGACTATTCATATCATTAAGTTAACGCAATTACATTAGAACATAGCGTATGTTATTCTCTTGCAAGTCAGATACATATATTAAAAATATAATAAATATCTACATGGATTGATCCTACATGTAATTAATATATATTATCCATTTTGAGCTCGAGTATTATTTTTGAAAAAAGAAAAACTTGTTTACTTTGAAAAATGTCAAACCCAAAAAGGGAATTACAAAATATCTTTGATTGCATTGTTCTATATGAATTGATCTTTTATTATATTGTGTATATTAAAACGCTTATGTTACCCAAATACTTAAAAATACAAATATTTTTAACCTAAATACATACAAACCAAAGAGAAAATTAAATATTGAACTTATGATACTCGATTAAATCCACTAAAAATAATGCTAGCCATAACTTAAGGTAAAGCTCAAACTGGTAGATTCATTGGGGACTTCTAGTGGTTGATTGACTTGCGTTTTAGTTTAGGCTGAGGTTTGTTGATACCATACACTCGTTAGCAGGGCTACTCTCACTTCCTCTAGGATTCAAGGAAGTAGTTAAATAAGAAGGAGTAAAATGTTGAAAAGTTGTGAGGCTTTCAGCCCTTGCGAAATCTGAAGTAGGACTGACATATGGCATTGGGGACCCACGGTTGTCTATAGGACCAGTGGGCGTCATTGATGATTGCCCATTTAAACCCTTAGGAAGAGTAGGCAGACTGTGGACACCCTGAGAATTAATAGATGGATAGTTTAGACGACTTTGAGGATGATTAGGTTGGTTGTGCATAAGACCATGAGAAAGACTAGGCCTGCTGTATTGGAAAAAGCCATGAGAAGGACTAGGTCGTCGTCCATCGTCTAGGCTCTGAGCATTAACATATTGGCCATGACCCTGAGCCGAATCAGATATGCCGCAATTCACAAGGCCCTGATCAGAAAAACCAGTTCGGTTGTTGAGAAGGCTTGGACTAGCATAACTAGGCAAAATTTGACCAAAACTCTGACCAAGTTGGCTAGGGACACCACTTTGAGGATGCAAAAGCTGGCCATAGAAAAGGCCCCGAGAGAGATTAGTTGGGTTGTCTTGACCAAGGCTCTGATCAACAGTATGGCTACTTTGGAGAAAGCCTTGACAAAAACCAGGTTGAAATAGAGTATGAGCACGAGTAAGAGTAGGTTGCCAGTCACCCATCCCCTGAAAAACAGAAGGTGAGCGTTGGACAAGACCCCCAGACTCAGTCTGCCATCTTCTATGGGTAAATCCTAAGTATGGAGTATACCCAGAATTTTGTGTGTAACTAGAGGTAGGTAATGGAGGTATTATGCTTTTGAAATGGTTTTTTTTACCGGATGTCGCCTCCCTCTCCTGTTTGTGTGCATTTTGGTGGCCTCCATATGCTCTTGAAGTAGAGAAAGTCTGGTCACAGTACTTGCACTTAAAGATCTTTTGGGCTGAAGGTGGAGCAGCTGCTTGTTGTGATATGGGCTGAGCTTTACTCGAAAAATTAACTTTTTCAAATACCCGTTTGTGTGCATTTTGGTTTGCTTTTTGGTGGCCTCCAAATGTCTGTTCGGATTTTTGGTTTTCAATATCTTTCTTTTGTGGTGTTTGTTCAGGCACTACTTTTGCAATCTCTTTTGGTGGTGTTTCAGCTTTGTCAACAGGATCAGATGTCAAAAATGAGGAATTTAAGCTTAATTCAAGGTTAAATGTTTTTTGGGACTTGTTAGCAATCGCATCGTTCCTCACTAAACCACGTTTCTTCGGGGGTAAATTTGCTGACCCCGTGAAACGCGTTTTGTCTTGAAGTGAGGTTTCAGATCCTGATGCTTGCATTTTGGTTTTGGAATTTTTGAAGGGGTTTTCTTAATTTTTAATTCTTAACTTTAAATAGGATAGGATGGTTAAATCCCATTTATTTAATATTTATAGATACACCTAATATGTGAATATGTGTTTCAAAATACATATATGTTACAGATAGATGGTATATGATAAGGAGAAAATATTTTAAATATAAATCATTTTAGATTCATTCCATTTATTTCACTTTTTTTATGATTATATTATAGTAATACATATATGAATATGTGTTTGCAAAATACATATATGGTATAGATAGATTGTATATGAGTATGTGTTCGCAAAATTGTTATCCTTGTATGAATATGTATTTGCAAAATACATATATGTTATAGATAAATGGTATATGATAAGGAGAAAAGATTTTAAATATAAATCATTTTAGATTCATTCCATTTATTCCACATATTTTTATGATTATATTATAGTAATACATATATGAATATGTGTTTGCAAAATACATATATGGTATAGATAGATAGTATATGAGTATGTGTTTGCAAAATTGTTATCCTTGTATGAATACGTGTTTGCAAAATACATATATGTTATAGATAGATGGTATATTTTAAGGATAAAAGATTTTAAATATAAATCATTTTAGTTTCATTCCATTTATTCCACATATTTTATGATTATATTATAGTAATACACCTAATATGTACCTCAAAAAAATACACCTAATATGTGACTAATATTACAAAATACGACTCATCGTTTGAAGATTTCTTAGATGTATTCTACTTGATTTTACTTTATTTGGTTTCTAAATAGCTTGAGATTATCCCATTATGCAAGAACACATACCACTTATTTCCTTATGAATTTAATATGTTGCATAAATAAGAAAAATTATTTCCTTATGAATTTGATAGTAGCAAATTTATTTCTTTAATAAGTGAATGTTTTTATACAATGTTACACAGATAAGGGTCCTTTGAGTTCCTTTTCAATTTTGGTGAATGCCAATCTTTTTTTTATCATAAATTTATTTATTTTTGTTAAAATAAATTTATATTTCTTATGGTATAATTTGTATCTCCGTTGATTTTCACTTACTAGTTAGTATGGCGCGTGCTACGAACGAACACCATATGAAATCCTATTTAATTTACCTTTGCAAGTGTAAATAATCAAATTGAAATTGTAGAAATTAAATGTTTAATTGAAGCTGTAAAAATTGAGGCCTAAATTCATTCGTATTTGTACATTTAATTAGTAATCATATTATGATAACGATTGAACATAATGAAATCATGCAATATTATTTATTAAGTTATACTCCCTCCGGTCCAGTTTAGATGTCCCATTTGACTTTAGACACTATTCACTCATCACTCTTAATTTGTATTTTACTCTTAATCTATAAGTTAAAACATAGTCATGTGGGATCTTGTTTAATTCGTCTCAATACAAGGATTATTAATATCAATTTTTTATAATTTTTGATTAAGAATAATTAGAGATATTAAGGGTTAAAATGTTGTCTCGGCATGTGTGAAAAGTCAAATGGGACATCTAAACTGGAACGGAGGGAGTATTATATTATTAACAATTTTCTTGAGCTTACATGTTTTCAAAAAAGTTCAAATTGTAAAGATTTGCTACTTTTAGAACAACTGCTTATAATGCAACACATCCTTCAGAACCTAAATATATATTCCTTGAATTTGTCGAAAATTATGTCTGGGATTCCCGGAATATACTGTGGACCAAACCAAAAGCGGAGTAAACTTATTGGTAAACTTTCTTTCGTTGCACCCACAGAAGGTGAGCGTTATTATTTAAGATTTCTCTTAAGCAGTGTTTTGGTCCACGTTCTTTTTCAAATTTGCTAACGGTTAACCAGTACACATGTTCAACGTTTCATGAATCTGATCTTAGACGTGGCTTAGTTGAACCTGATGACTTGATTGATAAGTGCTTAGACGAAGCAGTTGTAGTTCAGATGCCACATGCATTAAGAAGACTGTTTGCTACAATTCATGTTTTTTTGGAGCCATGTAATCCTATTTCTTTATGGGAAAAGTACTATAATTATCTATCTGAGGATCATGTACAAAAATTTAGAAGCGATTTACCTAGACACTAGTGGAAAAAAAACCCATTTGCTGCGGTTTTTTAGTGGGTATTGGCTGCGGTTTTGTCTCGCAGCCCTTGGAGTAGCAGCAAATGAGAAATCGTTATTGGCTGCGGACATTAAAACCGCAGCCCTTTAGTCATTTTAGAAAATTAAAAAAAAAACATGGGCTGCGGACATATACAAGAACCGCAGCCCTTTAGTCATTTTAAAAAATAAAAAAAAAATCAAAATCTCAAAATGAACCAAGAACTCTTCATCTCAAAAATTAGAACAAATCTCAAAAACGAAAACAAAAACGAGGCTTTGAACAAATATCAAAAATTAGAACAAATCTCAAAAACGAAAAAAAAAAACGAGGCTTTGAACAAATCTCAAAAATTAGAACCAAGAAAACAAATCTAGAACAAAAAATTCCAAACAAAAAAATTCCAAACAAAAACATCAAACAAACCTAAAAAATCGTCATCTTCCAAACAAGAACTCTTCGTCTTCCAAACAAACCTAAAAAATCGAAATTACAAACCTAAAAAACCTAAAAAATCGAAATTACAAACAAAAATTCTTTATAAATCGAAATTACAAACAGATCGAAATTACAAACAAAAATCTAAAAAAACGAGGAAGAAGAAATCGACATAAACTCTTCATTACAGATCGACACATGGTTGTTAAAATCGCGATTCTAATCTACGATTCTACGATTTTACGATCCAAAAACAGGCGAGCGATTTGAATCGCAGGTAAAATCTTAAAGTTGTAGAATCTTACGATTCTAGTTGGAATAAAATTTTTAGAGGTAGAATCATAATACGATTCTACGATTGTACGATTTAACGATCCGATTCTACTAATTTAATATGAATTATTTTTAATTTTTCTTAATACTATCCTTTACTAATCTCTTTCACATATACACATAAATTTCAAATTTTCCATCATGAAAACTTCTAAAGAACAAATTTCTAAATCGGTATGAAGATTTTAAACTAATTATTAAAAAGTTTTCATTATGTTCTTAAAAATAAAGTCAAAGAAACTTTAATTCATTTATTTAAACTTTTAAATTTAACAATAATGATAAGAAACTAGATATTTCATATATATTTAAGTTTATTTGTAGAATCGTACGATTCTACGATTCGATTCTACCGATTCGATTCTACCTCTCAAAACGATTCTAAGTAGAATCACGATTTTAACAACTTTGGATCGACATAAACTCTTCATCTTCATCGTCATCTTCGAAATTACAAACAATTTAGGGTTTCTTTAGAAGAGAAATCGAAGAAGAAGAAGAGAAATCGGCTGGGCTGGGCTTTGAATTTCTTCAAAGTTAGGGTTTCTTCAAAGTTAGGGTTTGAAGTTAGGGTTGAGAGAAGTTATTCAGATTTAAGAGAGGCTTTGAAGTTTTGATTGAAAGAAGTTATTCAAAGGCTTTGAAGTTTTGAAGAAGAGATCAGAGAGAAGGTAGAGTATGTAGGCGCCGTTTTGAAGTTTTGAAGAAGAGATCAAAGTTAGGGTTTCTTCAAAGGCTTTAGGGTTTCGAAAATTAAAACGCCTTATAAATAAACGGCTGGGCATGGGCCTTAAATAATAAAATCAATTTTTTTTTTAATTATGGGCAAGGGCTGCGGACATACCATAAAACCGCAGCCCCTTTACAAATTTTTTTTTTAAAATTTCCTTTATTTATTTTCGAATGGTTAAGGGCTGCGGACACATAAAAAACCGCAGCCCTTTCTTTATTATACTTTTTGAAACAAATTGGGGCTGCAATTAAGGGTAAAAACCGCAGCCCTTGTTAATTTTTTTTTACCACATTTTTTTTACTCATATTGGCTGCGTGTTCCTAAAAACCGCAGCCAATAAGTAGCAGCCAATAGCTTTTTTTCCACTAGTGTAGAGTTTTACAACTTACTTGGCAGCAATTAAAGGCTTTTTAAAAAAACATGGGGAAAATTTTAAAAGACTATGGGCTACGTGCTGACCATGAAAGTGACACTACTACAAATCATCACTTGTGCCACTAATTATGCCACGGGACAAGTTTTGATCTTGCCACGGGAAAAATAGGTTTCAAGACAATATTACAACCATACCCAAGTTTTTTGCCACAGGTAAATAAAATTGTGGCAAAGATGCACTTGTGCCACAAGTTATGCCACGGGTAATTATATACCGTGGCAAACAAACATTTTTGCCACGGGTAAATTAATATCGTGGCAAACAAGCACTTGCGCCACATATCTTGCCACGGAAAATTTATTTTTTTTTTGTGGCAAACAAAAAGTTGCACCAAAAATTATGTCACAACAAAATATTTATCTGACAAAAAATTTGTGATACAAATTATGTCTCGGGTAAATACTTATGATGGAAAATAAAGACTTATAGGCCACGATTAAATAGCTATTGTGTGATTGTGTTATAAATTAGACACCTGAATTTGAATTATTCGCAAGTTTTGATCTTGCCATAAATAGTATATTTTAAGAGAAAATTAAAAAAATAAAAAGTTTATCAATTATTTAAATTTCAAAATCTTCATTCAACTTAATTATTTTTCCTTGTCTTTTAATTTAATATAAGAAAAAAAATTATATAAACAATTATTCAATTTAATACTCATACTAGACCTTAAAACAATAATTTTAGGTAAGATTAATGTATTTTCTACAAAAACAGAGAAAGGTTGTTTCTAACATATTCCAAGACTTTTCCAATTTTTTAAAAAGTGAAAATCAGATCTTATCATCTTCTTAAATTCAAGAACACATGAAAAATGTTTTTTTCAATCTCTAACCGTTACTATTCAAAAACACGGAAATTCCGACTGAAAGTTTCTAACTAATTTTCCGACAGACAAGCGTTAGTCGGAATTTCCGACTAAATTGCTACTAAATTAATTTTAATTCGGAATTTTAAATTGAAAAAAAATGTATAACTAATAATGTAGTAATATACGACTAATAATATCGTAATATATTAATAACTGATAAATATTATCTAAGTAATATATATTAATACGAGTAATATTATTCTAACATACAACTAATTTTGTTATATTTAGGAATATTAGTTGACAAAATGAATTTTAATTTTGCAACTAATTTTTTTCAATTAATTATAATTTTTTTAACTTACTCTTAATAATTTTGTTCAACTAGATAATAATAATAATAATAATAATAATAATAATAATAATAATAATAATAATAATACACTAATAATAATAATAATAATAATAATAATAATAATAATAATAATAATAATAATAATACACTAAGTGGTAGGAGTGTTATTTTATAAGTATAATAACATAATTTAAGTTATCACTAAATAACTTATGGCCTAGTGGTTGGAGTGCTGGTATGCCAACTTGAAGGTCTTGTGTTCAAATCCTACCCAAGGCATTTGTGTGGAAGGATTGTTACTGATTGTTAACATTTAATTCATACTACTAGTTGAATTTCCTTGTTTACGAGTCTAGTGTATAAATGATTTGTAGCCACGTGTGGTACGCCTAGTAGACGAATATAATTTACAATGATTCACTTTATGTGACAGAAGAATATGATTAGCCACGGGTTATGCTTGTGGCAAAATAATATAATTAGCCACGGGATCTACCGTGGCAAGAAAAAAAGTTTTTGCCACAACCATAATTTTCCCATGGCAACAATCTAGCCACGATCACTTGTGCCACGGTAGTCTCTAACTAAAATTCCCGTGGCTAGACATCATAGCCATGGGAAATTCTTACTTGTGCCACGACTACTACTGTGGCACAAGTGATGATTTGTAGTAGTGACGGGATTAGATCCGCAGTCAGCTCAGACACGTCCAATTGAACTCCCTTATGAGATATATCCAATCTATATCCATCTTCTCCTCGAGGAAATAATAACGGATATTGAAGTGCAACGTAGCATGGATGAAGTTCACTTATGCGCTTTAATTTACCATCTCGACCTTCTACTATAATGTCTCGTTCTTCAGCTACACTACCTATATCTCCAACTATTAATGCCGCAACTTCAGAAGCAGAAGGGAGATTACGAGTCCTTCCATCGTTATTCCGCTTATTAATAAGCTTTAACTGAATATCAATGCTCTGTGAGTGTCGTACGTTGTCTCGTGCCATCCTCCAAGTTTGTACATACGGATTCGTATTGTCTAATAGATTCTTTAAATCTTCCACAATTGAATTATCAAAGTCATCTTGATTGCCAAAACTGGAAAATAATACGCAACATTTAATAGTATAACTATAATAATATTTAGTTAATACAAATATTAAACAATAATTCCAAGTTAATAAGGTGAATGAATACAAACCTAACATCACTCTTCCTATTTGATATCTTATTTTCAGTGTCGACAATGTATAATAGTTGAAATTTAGCTGGAGTTGTTCCATCGGGAAGTAAACTTCCAATTCTATGGCAAGTTTAACCTCGAATCCGAAACACATATGGACCACGATTCATGTTCACTGTCTTGTCTATTTGTCCACCCATAGAAGTAAATGCAAACATCATGTTGTATCCCCTTATACGTTCCATAAAATGTTTACTTCTTGTGTCCGTGCCGTGCAATAGAGATGAAAGCAACTCAGGAGGTTCTTTTAGCACAGGAAGTCCAATCTTTCCTTTTCTACAACACAGTGAAAAAGTTTGTTTTTTTAACCTCTTATCAGCTCTTTCCATACTCCATATTTGTGCACCACACTCATCACACAAAATAATCAGATCTCCTATATCCATATACCCTGCACTTATAAAAAGAATGTGCTATCATCATCATCATCATCATACCTAGTGTTCCCGCACATAGATACTCTATGGTTAGGGTCCGGGGAAGGAAGGTCGACGGCGTCTGATACCCAGAAGGAGAGGGCAGTCTTAAGAGTCCTTCGGCTCTATAGTAGTCTTCAAGGATAGGACCTACAAAAATCTGAAACCTGCATCTTACACCCACGTTAGCCAAACATAAGGATCATTTATAAATTTATAAACGATACAGGTAAAAGAGGCAGTGAATAGCAACGATGAAAGATACAAAACAGTAACAAACAAGTCTAGTAATCTAGGACATGAATAAGGCGCCGCCATGTGGCTCTATCCCTAGTCAGGTCCTTAGAGAGGTGTAGTTCGAGCAGGTCGCTGTTAATCTGCTCCTCCCACGTCCTCTTAGGTCTTCCTCGGCTTCTCTTGCCCTCCACTATGATGTGTTCAACCCTTCTCACTGGAGCGTCATGGGTGCTTCTCTGCACATGCCCAAACCATTTGAGCTTGTTCTCCCGCATCTTTGCAGAGAGAGGTGCAACCCCTAACTTCTCCCTAAACTCCTGATTTCTAATCCTGTCCATCCTTGTCTTACCACACATCCATCTCAGCATGCGCATCTCTGTTACATCCATTCTCTGCTCGAAAGCCTTCTTTACAGGCCAGCACTCTGTTCCGTACAACAAAGCCGGCCTAATCGCAACGCGGTAGAATTTCCCTTTTAGTCTACTAGGAAATCTTTTATCACAAAGCACCCAGTCGCTGCTCTCCACTTGAGCCAACCTGTTTGTATACGGTTAGTAACGTCACCCTCAATCTCCCCATTGTTCTGAATTACTGAACCTAGATATTTGAACTTGGACGTGCATGCAACAACTTCTCCCCTGATGGACACCTCTGACTCCCCTATCGATTCTGTCCCACTAAAGTTACATCGCATGTATTCAGTCTTCGAGCGACTTATGCGCATCCCCTTACCCTCCAAGGCTTCTCTCCATTCTTCCAATTTACTATTAGCCTCCTCCTTAGTCTCTGCGGCCAAGACTATATCATCGGCGAAAAGCATACACCATGGTACAGTTTCCCAGATGGATTTCGAGATTTCATCCATAATCACCGCAAAGAGGAAAGGACTAAGTGTTGATCCCTGATGTAGGCCCACTCGAATACTGAAAGACTCTGTTAGCCCCACTGGTGTCTGAATGTTGGTCGAAACACCATCATACATGTCCTGTATTACCTCAATATATCTTGATGAAATGCCTCTTTTCTTGAGGCTATCCCAAATGATGGTTCGTGGTATGCTATCATATGCTTTCTCCAGATCGATGAACACGAGATGCAAATCCTTCTTTTGCTCCCGATACTTTTCCATCAATCTCCTCAAAATATGAATCGCGTCAGTAGTTGATCTCCCCGGCATGAAACCGAACTGGTTTTCCCTAATCACCGTCTCCCGTCTAACTCTATAAAAAGAATGTACTATGCAGAATACAAAAAAAAAACATTGCAGCCCAAAAATGGCGGGATCAGAAGGAGCACCATAACAAAAGCTTTTCTAATTACAATTTGGTAGGAACCCTAAACCTTAATCACACTTTCGGAAGCTATCGAAGCCCAAAAATGGCGGGATCAGAAGGAGCACCATCCAATACTGTAACTGAAGGTGAAGTCTCCCTCAAGGATCAAGGCAATGAGTTTTTCAAAGCTGGTAATTATCTTAAAGCCGCTGCTCTTTATACTCAAGCCATGAAGCAGGATCCTAATAACGCTACCCTTTATAGCAACCGTGCTGCAGCTTTTCTTAACCTTGTCAAACTCACCAAAGCACTGGCTGATGCTGAGATGACTATCAGTCTTCGTCCAAACTGGGAGAAGGGATACTTTAGAAAAGGATGTGTCTTGGAAGCCCTGGAAAGATATGATCAGGCTTTAGATGCATTTCAAGTAGCATTACAACATAATCCAAAAAGTACAGAAGTGTCAAAGTAAAATCAAAAGATCAACTAGCGGATTTTCTGATCAAGGCAATTAGCTCAAAAGCATTAAATACTATTATTGGCAAGTTTGGTCTCGGTGATCCCAAGACCAAACTTGAGGGGGAGTGTAGGAAATAATATATTTAGGAAATTATATCCAAAATATTTTAATTTTATTCTAGAATAATATATTAAGTGTTTAGGAAGTTAAGATTTTTTTTAATATTTAGAATATTAAGGTTATTCTGTTTCCTTATTTTTAGTCCACACTCTTGACCCGTGGGTTTGTGGGCCCAAGCCCACGGGTGTCCCGTGTCCCCACGAGTGGGCCACGGTGAGATTATGTGACGAATTGTCACGGCCTAATAGCTCCCTAATAATGTGATCATATACTCCCTCCTATTCACTTAAGATGTCCCATTTGTTTTTACTATAGAAACAAAATGAGACAACTTGAGTGAACAGGATGGAGTACTATTTTACTATAGTAATAAAAACAAAATTGAACTTTATCATAAAATTACCTTCGTTTTGAATCATCTCGATGATACCTATATAAAATAAAGTATAACTTTAATAAACTATATTAATGTAATTATTTAAATCAATTTTAATAACTAAATGCTATGGGTTAAATAAAATTTTACTTGTATTTGGTTCTGTGGTCTTGTCATCTTGAGGCATTTCGTCCATATCTATATTAAATAACGTAAAAAGAGAATTTGTTTGATTACACGAAACTATAATATAAAATCATATAATTGCTAATGAACAAAGTCATACCAATGTCGTCTAGGTCGTTTTCAAGTCGATGATTACTTTCATTTTGATTTCGAATATCATCCATGATAATAGATGAGTTCTGGCTAACAGTAATTCTTGGTCCATTATTTGAACTGGACGCATTAGACTTGCTACTATTAACTGCGTTAATGGTACATTTATCAGCATATTGACTTCCCATAATAGTTTGTCCATTTGAAAGGATCATTTGACCATTTATAACTGAAAATAATAAACTATATATGTCATCATAACATAAAAAGTTTTTTAATAGTAGTATTACTAATACAACTTGATCTAAAATACAAACCATTTGTAATGTCACTCAAAGTTGTACGTTGTCTTGATCTCGTACTTGTGTCATTTTGTGGATACATTCGAATAATTATTTAAATTATATCGGAAATAATTTGTTTCCATATTTTAATTACAATTTATTTATCATGTCGTATGTATTATAGTTTAAACAAATAATAATGAAATACTAACCAAATGATTCATGTACAGTAACAGACTTGCGTAATCGCTTATTTCTCAGTATTTCCTTTCTCTGACTTCTTGCTATCTTTGAGCTTTCAAAGCTGCGTTCTACATTAATATTTGAAGTTTCTAATATATGAAAATTAAAATATTCTTCAGCATTACTGATGTAAATGAATATTAATATATATCTATAATGATGTTCCTGAAACAAGTCTAACCGTTTTCTGGATGTATTAATATCTGCGTTGCATTCTTTTGCTTGCATGGTCTCCCTCTTCGACGTTTAGGTGGAATAGTGTCGTCCATACTTAATTTCAATTTTTGAGAATGATAATCCAACAAAACTACAATACACGATAAAAATGTTAAGTTGGCTTTATTAGCTTATATGTAAATTAACTGATATAATACTAAGATGTGGCATCTTACTCTATATCATAGCTCATTCATCCGCATCTTACGAATCATGGTCCGATTATTTAAAAGACTTATATTAAAAAATATTTTTGAATCAATTATTCAAAAAATAAAGTACTTGAGTCAATAAGTTTAAATCTTAATTTATTTAAAATAATTACACAAACCAATATTTTATCTAACAAAAAATGCAATAGCATTTCATTATATTAATACTTAAAATAGACATACATTCATACTCAAAAAAAACCCCATATATAATATTATAACTTAATTTTGAAAAGGTAAACCAAAACTGGATGATTCTCTCAACATTAGGTTCATTATTCTATTTACTACTTTTTTTTTATTTTATCAAACCCCAACTATCATCATTCCTTCCATAGATGATGGGACAATACAACTTTAATTAAAAAGATTAATACTCTCTCCGTCCCCATGAGATAGTAGCAAAGAGAAAAATTATGAGAATTAAGAAGGTGATAATAAATAAAGAGAGAGAATGATTTGTGTGAATGAAACTTAAAGAGAGTTAAAATGTATGGATGATATTAAAAGAAAGTGATGGACCATAGTCCAAAATATAGAAATGCTGCAATTTAAGTGGGACGTACAAAAATAGAAAATGCTGCAAATTCGTAGAGACGGAGGGAGTGATAATTAAGGGAAAACAATATACTTCATCCATTCCGAAATACTCGTTACACTTCGTTTTTGTGCACAATTCATCGTTCAAACCTATTTTACATATTGCGACTAATGTGTAAGTAAAAATATAATCAAGTGGGATCTTGTTTGAATCGTCTGATCGCATACTTTTATAATATTATATTTTTATAATTTTTAGATAAGTGTAGTTTAATATATTAATTATCCAAATTGTGCATTGGATCGCGTAATAAAGTAAAATGTAGCAAATATTATGGAACGGATGAAGTATTGTTTAGTATATTATGTCGTCTTCAACGTAAATAATAATATTATTTTTTAAAAAAAAAATTGTGTAACATTGGGTCCATTAAGTAGTAATAACATCTTTAAAACCCAACTATCATCATTAATGTTAAAGATGATGAGACAATACATCTTTAAAAGGAGTAATAATGACTACTTTCGTCGTCCCTATGAATTAGTAGCATAGTGAAAATGAGTGAGAATTAAGAAAGTGGTAATAAATAAAGACAAAAAGTGAATTGTGTGGATGAAATTAAAAGAGAGTTAAAATGTATGGATGAAATTAAAAGAAAGTAGTGGGTCATACTTCAAAAATAAAAAAACTGTAATTTAAGTGGGACGGATGAAAATAAAATATACTGAGATGGAGGAAGTAATGGTACAACTATTGGTAGCTTTCTTTTAAGGCACTCCTAATTTATTCATTACCTTCCCAATGCAAAAATAATACTGGGACGGAGGCAATGTAATAATCAACTTTTTTTTTACTTCAAAAAATAATTAACTTTTCAATTCAAAAAGTAATTATTTAAGTCCTAATTTATTCATTACCTTCCCAATGCAAAAACACTTCCCAATGCAAAAATAATACTGGGACGGAGGCAATGTAATAATCAACTTTTTTTTTACTTCAAAAAATAATTGACTTTTCAATTCAAAAAGTCTCTACATCTTTAAATACCCTTGATGTATCACCATAATATTAACTTTTCAATTCACAAAGTCTCTACATCTTTTAAGGCACTCCTAATTTATTCATTACCTTCCCATTTCTTCTTGCTTTTTTCATTTTGTTAAATCGGCATAGATATAGTATATTTTGTTGTATATTTTGCTTTTTTCAAACTCATAGATATAGTATATTTTGTTGTATATTTTTGTGATTTCGGCATGTATTTCGGATCTACTCTTATTCAAGAGTATGATAATGAATTTTTTTTCAAAAAAAAAAAAAGAGTATGATAATGAATTTGTAAGTCCGATTGAATTTTATACAACAACTTGATTGTTCTGATGTAGCAATTATAGTGATACATCAAACAATATAAGTTTGTATTCCTTTTTCTCTTTTTTTTTTTTACTCGATTTATTTTCATTTTTAAAATCAATTTTATTTTGTTGTTGTGTATGAATTAGTGATTTGGGCATGTATTTTTGATATACTCTTGTTGAAGAGTGTGATAATGAATTTGTAAGACCAATTATTTGATTTTATACAATTTCACTAATGTTCAGTGCTTTGAATGTTTTGGTGTATTATTTTGGGTTATACGCCAAACAATGTTAGCAATATTTGTTATTCATCTTTAAATTCTAACTTGTTCCTTCTTATTTGATTCCAAACTTTTTAAAGCTAATGGCATTCATTTTTTATTTTTTTGAAGTACACATGCAATTGCAAATAGATGAGATTCTAAACATTTTCAACTTGTTTATGAAATCATCTTTATTTTGATTGAATATGATTCAAACTTAGATCCGTTTACCAAGTTATGATTGTTTAAACGGTTCTTATTTTGATATATATATTTGTTACTCCCTCCGTTCCTTTTTGATGTTCCTATTTGGGTTTTTTCACCAAGATTAAGAAAAATGAAATCTTTGGTGGTAGTGTGTATTATTTTAATTATATAGTAGTGGAAAGTAATGATTATATTGGAAGTATGAGAGAAAAAATAATTAAATAATAGTGTTCATAATGATTGTATTGGAACTATGAAAGAGAAAATAATTAAATAGTAGTGTGAAGTAAGGAAAGTGGGGTTTTAAGGGGTAAAAGTGGAATGAAAACTTTTTAAAAATGGGAAGTATTCTAAAGTGGAAAAACTTATGAACTACCCGTTTTAGTAAGGTGGAAAAACAAAAAGGAACGGAGGGAGTAAAAAGTAGAAGATCCATTGAAAGGTAGATATACGGATGTAAGGTGTGTATTTTCTGACGTTTTTAATGTTATTTAGAATTTAGATGTATTTCTTTTGTCATAATCAATGTTGTTTATCATTTTTTTATATTTTATCATGTCCATGATTATTTGCTTTTCGTTAAACTATATAGTTTGTAAATGTTTTTTAGCTTTTTTTTAATTATGTTATTTGAGTGATCGATAAGTTGTGATATTTCCTAAATCCTGTTTAATAAATCTCATTACCATGTTATGATATTTTAATTATGTTTGTTCTAATTATGTTTAATAAGTGGTGATATTTTGGAAGATCCAGTTTGATTGTTGTAGTTACAGTTTTTTTTTTTTTTTTGCATATTTTTCGAAAACTCTATTTTCAGTAATTTTTGTATACTATTAAAATTGTTCAAATAAAATTTATAAGATATTTTACTACTATGTGAATCATTTTAGGGGTGATAATTTTAAAATATACTTATATATTATTGTTTATTAGTTAAACAATATTTTTTTATAGTTCTTTTTAATGTATTGATGTATAATATATACATATTTATATTCTTTCAACCATTATATTTTATTAGCTTATGATGTTTTATCAAATATATAATTCTTCAGTTTTGGATTATTATTTTCAAATTATTTCAAATAATTTTGTGACATGTTTATGATCAAAAAAGTTGACTCAAAAAATATTACATGGTTTTTATCTTTTTTTTCCATGTAGTTGGTTGTGTTGTAAATATTTTAGAGACATTTTAATCTAACCATGTGCATTTTCTCTTTTACAAGAACAACTTGCGCATTAACTGATAACATTATACTCTTTCGATATTTTTTTTAAGTAAACATGTATTTATTAATAGTTAGTTCATCTGGTATGTAACTATAATAGTTTTAGGATTATTAGTCTACTTCCAGGTCGTCAGGCAATGGAATGCGACACAGGTATACTTCTTTCTTAACTTCATACTTTTTTGTTATTTTCTTTAATTTTTATAATCTGCAATTATTGTTTACTATTGAATTATACAATATACTATACAATTAGAACAAAAACTATCTTTTTTATAATAGAAGTTAATTAATCAATGGAATCAAAATTAATTATACAATTTGAACAGTACAATTTAGAAAAATCAGTTTAGACAATCATTATATAATTAACTCACTATGCACATTAAAATTTATTAAACAAAAAGTTTACACATAATTATATTTAACTCATATTCTACATTAATGTTAAACAAACAAAATATTTTAAACTTTAGTGGTAATTCTAACATACCTTGATTGTTGTTGGTTGAGTAATGTGGACGTCTAACACTTCACATACACCAATTTAATTTAAAGAAAACTGAACAAAAAAATTTCTATTAAATAATGTAGAATTTTTTTAATTGTAATTAGAATTGTGGATAAAGGTTTTTTGAACTAAGTGATGTATATATAAAGGAAATGCTAATTAATTTGGTAAATAATTTCCTTAGTATCAAATATATTGTGTAATTGCAAAAGCAAAGACTTTTCCATAAATAACTATAGATCCACATAACATTGTTTTACACGAAGTCTTGATTAACGAAGAATAAAAGGGAAGCATAATATCAGTGTTAATCTTATACCTAATTTTGTAAACACAAGACAACGTATCAAATATCATATAGAGAATAACTCATTTTTATTACTGCCCATTATACTTGAAGCTGATTTTTATTTTTTGTAAATAAACATCATATTGTTTTATAACCTGATATTATTCTACTTATTTTGGTAAATAATTTCCTTAGTATCAAATATCAAATATATTGTATGATTGCAAAAGCTAAGACTTTTCCATATATAACTAAAGATCCACATAACATTGCTTTATACGAAGTCTTGATTAACGAAGAATAAAAGGGAATCATAATATTAGTGTGTCTTGAGTATAAAAAATATTAAAAGGGAAAGCAACTAAAGAGGCATAACTAATGGAAATTATTTTAATGAAATTAATTGACCAATATAGTCTGGTTAGTGATAATTGGGGTAGAAAGAAGTTTAATATCATCTTTTTAGGTATCTGTCTTCATGGCAATTGGTTCCTGAAATAGTAATTTTTGAAACGAATGAGTACTAAATAAAATAATTTAGCAAATAACTCAAAACTCAGATCAAATATATACAATTACCTTGTTTGGGTTTGTAGAATGCCAAATCTATCTTGTACAAAAAGACCTTTCTTTCATTTTGATTACTTCAAGGTTATTGTTTTCCTCCCATCTAGATTTTGGTTTCGAAACTTTTAGGACAAAAATGAATTCTCTGTTTAAGATTCCAGATAGCAACGGTTTTTCTTTGGAATTTTTATTCTGGTCAAAGATTCATAAAATGTAAGTTACATAATAATATTATGATCATAATAGATAATTCAAAATATAGATGTAGGAAATTTATACCTCCCAGTTATTCTTCAAATAAAGCTTTACAGACTTCTCTTTTATAGTAAAAGTCCTATTTATAAATCCATTTGTAACAACTACGTATAAAGTGTTTCTGAACAAAGGATAAAAAATTGAATATAAAAATTCAAAATTATTATAACCTCATGATAATGACATTAAGTTGAAATTAAACATAACATACTTTTCCCTCATAATGTCAAGGTTTTGATTAGCAAGATTTTTCAATAGAGTAAACTTGCAAATTGAGCATTGAATTCCATCCAACTTGTTTTCTGTATACATTTTTCCACAAACAGCACATGTTACATGAAAATAATCATGTATCATGTAGATGGAGCTAATAATTCCATTAGTATTGTAAAGACCCTCCTATAAAAACAAATTATTCTTGTAAGACGTTCAAGTATTAAGCGAAACATAAAATTCTTAGTTGCATGGGCTAACACAGAAATTACCTTGTCTATCAATTTAATGTCGAAAATCTTGACAAATGGATACATTAATAAATACTCCCTCTGTTTTCAAATGTTCTTCCCATTTACTTTTTCACAGTTTTCAAAGTAAATTTTGAGCTTTAATAACTCTAAATACGCATTATAAAAAATTATAAAAAATGTATAATAAAAAAGTATACATTAAAACGAATCTAACGAGATCTTACATGGATATATTTTGTCATCGATATATGTCTTAAAAATCTTAATCAAATTTCTCTCTCCAAAAGAGAATATTCTAAACGGGAAGAACATTCGGAAACGGAGGGAGTACATTTCATTATTATCTTCATAATTGATTTCTTCAGAAGCGTTTTGAATATGCATTTTAACTAATAAGTAAAATACACAAAATTGATTAAAAAATGAACTTAAAGTCTTGTTGAAATAATTGAACCTATATATATATATATATATATATATATATATATATATATATATATATATATATATATATATATATATATATATATATATATATATATATATATATATATATATATATATATATATATATATATATATATATATATATATACATATATATATATATATATATATATATATATATATATATATATATATATATATATATATATATATATATATATATATATATATATATATATATATACATATATATATATATATACATATATATTTTTTTTTTTTTTTTTTTTTTTTTTTTGAAAGTTTGGAATTATTATTAATATCTGAAAAAACCTCCAACACTGAGCAATGGAAACCCAAGCCCACCCGGCATAAAAAACCCCGCGAGGGGAAAAAGCCATCGGAGCGAGGGGCCAAAACTCAGGCCACCAAGAACATCGCATAGTGGTGGGCTATGCATGATAAGGACACGACCAAAAATACCACATACATCAATCGCCAAAAGGCAAAAAACGTGCCCCAAAGACCCCATACACCCTTCGATAAAGATCGTAAAACTCCAAAAAAAGAGAGCTAAGCACTATACAAACCAAATACAAGAAAAGAAAAGCTAAGAGAGAAACTCCAAGTCGTTGCCAATAGCTCCATGGATCGAAGGGATGTCTTTGCCCAATAACTCCTTTGCCCAAATGCTCACACGAATCTTAAGAGAAAACATGAAACCACCGAAATCACGAGCACCATTATGGAACTTAATCTTGTTTCTTTCAAACCAAATAGACCACAACGTACATCCAAGCACAAGAAGCCAAAGTTTACCTCTACGTCTCCTTGGTACCAAACAACTCCATGCCAACAAAAAAGAATCAAATTTATTATGAAGTACACCTGAGACACCCCACCATTCAAGGATATTCATCCAAAAACCCCCAAGAAATTTTACATGAGAAAAGTATGTGAGAATTAGATTCAAGAGTTTCCTCACAAAAGGGACACATAGCATGTGTAACATCAATCGAGCTATGGTTCAAGAGGATATCACCTGTCTTTAATTTCTCCATGCTAGCAATCCAGATGATTAGGTGAACTCTAGGAGGCACTTTCATTTTCCAAATCAAATCCGACACCATCTTAGGAATTACCGGAGGGACCGTATCATATACTTTGCTGCCGATTTCCTTAATTGGAAACCTCTTTGTTGTTGTACCATTCCAAGTAACATCATCGATCTCACCACGTGTTGGAAATGGAAGGAGTAGAATGAGTCTTTCAACATCCGCAAGTTCCCAATCATACAATCTCCTTCGCCATCTAAGATCCCATACCCAAACTTCATCAACCCACGCACCCATATCGCAAATGAGACATTCCTGTTGCTCTGAGATTGAAAAGAGTCTAGAAAATGTATGTTTTAAGGGCCCACCATTACACCATTTATCATACCAAAAAAGGATTGACGATCCATCACCAACTTTAATAAGCATCCCATCTTCCACTGCATTCCTGATTTTCAAAGTGAGTTCATCATTCTTTAGTAGTTGGGCCCACACGCCACTTTTCATGTTTTGAAATGATTGAGATGAAGCTTTTAAGCCTTTGATGCCATAAACAGATCTAAGAATGCGCTTCCAAAGTGAATTGTCGCACTTGGAATACCTCCACCACCATTTGAAGAGCAGCAATAGGTTCTTATGTAGTATGTTTCCAACTCCAAGACCACCAAGATTTTTCGGCAACTCGATTGAAGACCAGTTGACTGTGGGAGTTATCATTTCACCATTTCTAGATGACCCCCAAAAAAATCTCCTTTGCAAATTAACAATTCTTTGTGCAACTGTTTTTGGTATTCTGAACATACTCATATAGTAGATCGGGAGGCTATTGAGTACACTCTTAATCAAAGTCAATCTACCAGCTCTCGATAGTAACTTTACCTTCCAAGATGCGAGCTTATTTTCAATCTTGGATATCACAGGTTTCCAAGCAGCACTGTTGTTCATATTAGCACCCAAAGGCAGGCCCAGATATACAATTGGACATACTGAGTGGCTGCAAGCATTTTCTCTTGCCATAATTCTAGCCCAATCATGAGTATCCGCACTCCAAGAGATTATATGGGATTTGCTATAATTCAGCTTCAAACCTGACATCAAAGAAAACACATCAAGAATGCGGAAATAATTCTTAACAACCTGATCCTTTTTAGGGACGAAGATCAGTGTATCATCAGCAAATTGCAGGTGCTTTAGCTGGACTCTGTCTTTACCAATGGAGACCCCTTCAATGAGACCAATATTCTCTGCTCTCCGCAAAAGGCAAACCAATACTTCACTTACCAAAATGAAGAGGTAAGGAGATAGAGGATCTCCCTGTCTAAGGCCCTTTTCCATCTTTATCGGCGTAAGAGGTGAACCATTGAGAAGTATCGATAAAGATGCGGTACTAACACATGACATTATCCACCTAATCCACCTTACTCCAAAGCCCATCTTATCCATTACTTGCTCCAAGAAGGACCATCTCACAGAATCATAAGCTTTTTGAAAATCCAATTTGAGAAGTGCCCCCGGTATCTTCTTTTTTTTCAACCACGCAATTGCTTCATTGGCTACTAGGACACCATCAAGGATTTGTCTATCCATGACGAACGCACTCTGTGATTCATCAATAAGTGGAGCAATGATCTCTTTGAGTCTGCGGGATAACAATTTTGAAATGATTTTGTACAGGGCGCCTACCATACTAATAGGCCTAAAATCATCGATAGACTCAGGGGCTTTTACTTTAGGAATAAGAGTCACCCAAGTGATATTTATAGCCCTCGCAATATCTCCATGCTCCAAAAATTGAATTACAAACGAGTATATATCATCTTGAATAACATCCCACATTTCCCTGAAAAATCTAAAATTAAAACCATCAAACCCCGGTGCTTTATCGACTCCACATGCCCACACAGCTTCTTTGATCTCTTCTCTAGAAGGCAATGCTTCAAGGAACCTGTTTTGCTCTTCGGTCACCTTTGGATGATCATCCAACTCAAATTCAATAATGGGAAGGTTCTCCTGTGCAAACCTCTTCTCAAAGTAACTGTTTATCTCACTCTTTAAATTATCCACCCCACTAACGGTATTCCCGTTGATTTTCAAATGTAGTATTTCATTTCTCTTTCTCCTCAAGATTGTAGAAGCGTGAAAAAATTTGGAATTATGATCCTTGATACTGAGGCCATAAGATCTAGCCCTTTGTCTCCACATTCTTTCTCTACGAACAAGCCATGAGTGTAGTTGACTTTCTGCGGCCCGGAGGCGAGCGGATTCTATATCATTTAATTGTCTCCTTTCACCCAACACTTGTAAATCATGTATCGCCTTTTCTAGCTTGTTGATTTTATTATCCATAGCCCCAAAATTCTCTTTACTCCAACTTCTCAAAGGTGCTTTTAGTGCTTTCAATTTCCCACTAATATTTAATGGTGGTAGGCTTTTCCATTCATTCTCCACAAATTCTCTAAACATCGGATTCGTGAACCACATATCAAAGCTTCTAAATGGCTTGGGCCCCCAATTGACACTATTTTCCAAAGATAATACAAGAGGATTGTGATCAGATGTCCCTTTTTCTAGACCCACCAAAGATAATCTCGGAAATCGAATTAGCCACTCATCAGAGCTCAAACATCTATCCAATCTGCTGCGGGAATCTCCTCTTGACCAAGTATACCGAATCCCATGGAGTGGTATATCAATCAACTGTAAGTTTTGCACCCAGTCTTTGAACTCCCTTATGCTTCTATCATATCTATATTGTCCCATTCGTTCACATGGCTTAAGCACCTCATTGAAATCACCCATTAGGAGGAGGGGTTTATTGATGTTCTGAACTAAGCTTGTGATATTCTCAAACATACTAAACCTTCCATCCCGATCGCAGGGTCCATATACAATACCCAAGCAACAGCTGAAATTATCTCTCAACAATACCCCTTCTAGCAAGATCCATCTAACATCAATATGTCTTTGAGAAACATCAAACACGTTCGGGTCCCAGATTACTACTAAACCCCCACTACTAGTTTCTGAGGCTACGGACTCACACCAATCAAAGCTATCGTTTCCCCACATTCTCCTAACTCTATTCTTGAAGGAATTTCGGTGTTTAGTTTCAACTAGCCCAACAAGAGAAGCCTTATGTTTATTTATCAATTTATTGATGGTGATACATTTTTCACCTCTACCAATTCCCCTGACATTCCAAGAAATCAAATTCATGAGTAAAAATAAAAGACACCAAGTGTAAGATATACCTTACAATTACTCCAAGGGGCTCAACCCCTCCAGCTCCATAAGTCTTCTAGACTTTCGTAGCTCTGAGACGACAAAGCCTTCATTTTTTGATTTCAATCCCAGCTTCCTACCAGCTTTCCATGTCACTTTGGCTTCTTCCTTTCCTGAAGCAGGAGTAGTCTCAACAAATAAGGGTTCAGGGAGGGATTGTACAGCTCTTTTGGGTCTGCCTCTCTGTCTTTTCTGTGTTCCTTTTGTACCCATTGTATCCTCTTCGTGTATAGTATCAGCAGTATCACTCACCACCAAATTGCATTCGATTGACAATATTGGATCAAAGTGATCCGTAACTAAAGGAGCACTGGCAGCACCTGTTGTTATTGCCTCCAGGGAGCAATCATCTACTGTCTCCAACCTCACTGGTTCATCATTATTTAGGACTTCATTCTCTCCTTTCTCCATGATGTTATTTACCACACTCATACTACCCATCTGCCCATTTATGTTATCAACCCCTTCCATTCTTGCTGTAGTATCAACGTTACATAACATCATTTCACTGTTAATATTATCTTCATTCGCCAAATTGCAGCCCCCATTTTCTTCCATGTCATTCTCAATCTCCTTATCAGCCACAATGTCTTCCTTCTCGACATCACCCAATCTGCGTTCCGTCTCAGTACCACAAATATTGCATACCATGACTTCATTTACCCACACTTCCCACGACTGTCCAGCAGCACATATCTCAACCTTTTCTTCAATTTTGTGTTGTTTTTTGGTCAGAACCAGTATACGAGCAGAAGTGATACAATTCATGCCCATGAATGTTTGTTCTATTTTTATGGTTTTACCCCAAACCTCTCCAATTCTTCTGAACACCTCATAATCCCATAGTACTGGGTTCAGACCTACACACTCAAGCCATACCATCCTTTCTAAGTACGTTTCCTCGATTGACCATCGACGCACGTCGGCGAATCTTTCTTTTAATGGGGATAGTTCGTGTATAGCAGCTAAAACATGTTCTTCTTTCTCAAAAAATATAGCTATTTTAGATGGGGATAAATGGGATGTGCACACGAACTGTATGTCAGTGTCCAAGATCAGTTTCTCCACTTCTTCAATATTCCATGATGGTTCAATGTCAACTACTACAGCAAGTTATAGTTTGTTTAACATAACAGGGTTTAAAGGGATGGTTATGCTTACCTTTTTTTGCTTCTCCACATTTTGTTTTTCTCTATTCACGCAATGATTTTCTGTACTCATGTCTTGTTTTTCTTTTCCTCTTTTCCCCAGGAGCACCTCCATGTAGCTACGATGGTCCCTAGCAGCAGGTTTGAAAGTTTTCGGCTTCCATACGGTATTTTGTATTGTCTCTTTGAATGGTTTTCCCCCTTTTTGGTATTTAGCTATGGAAACCATGAGCTTCGTTCCATGTAGTTCTATACCATTAAGTTTTTTCACAGCATTTTTTGCAAACAACGATTGGGTGTATCTAACGAAGCCAAAGCTGTGTTTTTTGTTTTTTCTCTCCTTCCCCGATATGTAAACGTCCCGTACCTCACCTTCCTTCTCAAACAGCTTTCTTAGATCAGCAATGGAGGTTTCCTTCGAGATTCCATCTACAAAGACACTAAACACCTTTTGAGCACCTTGACCAAACCTCGATGTGGGTGGCTCCCGGGGTCCACGCCACCAAAGGCGACGGGAAACTCCCCGATGACCAGCCCAGGCACCGGAAGTTGGATGGGCATTGTACCGTTGGCGGTGTTGAACGTTTGAATATGTGACTCTTCGTGTTCCATGCTTACCAGACGCATGAAAGCTGGAATCTCTCGTGCTCACTCTACCGGGTCTCTCGCTAGCATTTTTTTTATATAGGTATACATATTTATAAGAGTATAGATATAATATAATATATACATAGATATTTATATAATGTTTAGATATAGTACAAATATAGATATAGATATATATATATAGATATATATAGATATGAGATATATATATATATATATATATATATATAGATATATATATATATAT
>JAAKBH010001130.1:0-48244 GCA_019776075.1 Amaranthus palmeri
AAAAGGTGTGGATACTTCTCCTGCATGGAAGCGTTTGTTTCCTAAGTTGCCTCTTGTGATTGATGATTTGACCATAGAATCTTAACCATTGCAACATCATTTCGCCTTGTACTGCGAAACCTTTCTATCTAAACTCTTAACAGGTTGCTCTTCATATGTCAGGTTCTCATCAAGATCTAACGGCTCTGGGTCTAAGACAGCCGTAGAAAAACCGTAACATAACGTTTTAACTGGGAGATATGAAAACCGTCGTGAACCTTACCCAGCGCATTAGTCAACCCTAACTGGTAAGCTAACTTCCCTATCCTTTCCACAATATTATAGGGACCAAATGAAATGTGGGCTTAACTTCCCACGAGTACCAAAACGAAATCACGCCTTTCATTAGAGACACACGGAGTTAGACTTGGTCACCTACTACATACTCATCAAGCTGACAGCGAAGATCGGCGTAAGAATTCTGTCGATCTTGGGCTGCCTTCACTTTCTCGCGAATTAGCTTAACTTGTTCAGTCATCTGAACTAACATATCCGGTCCTAAGGTGATAGACTCAGTGAAAATCATCCCAAGACACCGGGCTAAGGCACTTGCAACCATAAAGTGCCTCAAACGGAGCCATTTGACTTATGGCCTGATAACTGTTATTATAAGAAAACTCCACCAGATCCAAATGGTCATCCAATGAACCCTGCCACTCCATGGCTATCGCTCTCAACATGTCCTCAATCACCTGATTAACACGTTCAGTTTGACCATTCGTCATAGGGTGGAAAGACGTACTATAGAGAAGAGTGTTTTCCCAAAGCATGCTGTAACAATTTCCAGAATGTGACAAGTATCGAGTAACCCGATCGGAGACAAAAGTACGAGGTATCCCATGATATCGAACCACGTATTTAATGGAAGCACAAGCAAGTTGTTCCATATCCTACTTACAAATCATCCAAATAAACCTTACAGACTTAGTAAGCCTATTCACAATAACCCAAAGAGTATCCTTACCAGCCCTAGTTCATGTCAAACGTAACACGAAATCCATAGAAATGTCGTCCCACTTCCATACCAGAACTTCTAAAGGTTGCAGTAACCCAACTGGTCTTCGATGTTTACTCTTAACCTTTAGACACATTAAACTCTTGGAACAACTTTTGCAATATTCTTCTTCATTCCCGACCTCCAAAACATGCCCTTTAAATCTTGATACATCTGGTCCCCACCAGGGCGAACAGAGTACTTAGAGTCATGCGCTTCATTCAACAATCTCTCATTTAAAGAGTCGCACCCATCCGGTACACACCATCGTCCTTTAAAACAAACGCGACCATCCTCATGAATTCTAAAACCTTCAGCTTTACCTTCACTGACCTGCTCACGAAGCTTAACAAACTTGGAGTCATCCAATTGTTTAGCCATAAAATCCTTAAAGAACGTAGGGCGAACAGATAAAGCCCCCAACTTGGCCTCTAGCTCCCCTTCTTTGAATATCTCTAAATTCATTCTCTCAAACTCCTCACTTAACTCCTCTGAAGTAATCAATGTTGCAACCGAGTGTTTCGATTTCCTACTCAGAGCATCAGCAACCACATTTGCGCGACCCTCGTGATAAGAAATCTCCAAATCGTAATCACTGATTAATTCCAACCAACGTCGTTGTCGCAAATTAAGCTCGGGTTGTGAAAACAAGAATTGTAAACTTTGGTGATCTGTGAATATCGTACATTTCACTCCATACAGATAATGACGCCAGATCTTCCACGCAAAAACCACAGCCGCTAACTCTAAGTCATGCGTTGGATAGTTGACTTCGTGAATCTTCAATTGTCGCGAAGCATAAGCTACTACCTTCCTATCTTGCATCAAGACACAACCAAAACCATGTTTGGAAGCATCGCTATACACGGAGTACTCCAAAGAAGGATCAGGTAAGACCAATACTGGAGCAGTGGTTAATTTTTTTCCTTCAACAATTAAAAGGCTCTCTCGCAGTCTTCGGTCCACTCAAACTTCTTCTCCTTCTTCATCAAGGATGTAAGTGGGCAAGAAATACGGGAGAAGTCCTTTACAAAACGACGATAATACCCGGCTAAACCCAAGAAACTCCAAACTTCCGTAACATTTCGAGGTGTAGACCAGTCTCGGACGGCCTCCACTTTCGTCTCATCGACTGAAATACCATCCTTAGAGATGAGATGACCTAGGAAGGCCACCTGTTCTAACCAAAACTCACACTTCGAAAATTTCACATACAACTGATTTTCCCGTAGAATCTGCAAGACTAACTTTAGATGTTCTCGGTGTTCTTCTTGAGTATTAGAGTATACCAAAATGTCATTAATGAACACTACCACACACTTATCGAGATATGCATTAAAACCCGATTCCTCAATCCCATAAAAGCTACTAGAGCATTCGTCAACCCAAAAGGCATCACGGTTAATTCGAAGTGTCCGTACCTCGTTCTAAAAGCTGTTTTACTGATATCCTGCTCTTTAATACGTAACTGATGGTACCCCTGACCACAGATCGATCTTTGAAAAGACTCTAGCTCCTTAAAGCTGATCAAAAAGATCATCGATCCGTGGTAACTGGTACTTATTCTTAACAGTAACCTTATTCAGTTCTCTGTAATCAATACAGAGACACATAGTTCGTCCTTTTTCCTCACAAACAACACCGAGCTCCTCAAGGAGAAACACTAGGTCGTATATAACCCTTTTCTAACAACTCCTCTAATTGAACCTTCAATTCCTCCATCTCCTTTGGGCTATTTGGTAAGGAGCTTTTGACATTGGCCCTATCCCAAGTAGTAATTCAATCGAAATGTCCACGTCCCTTCTTAGTGGCATACCAGGAAGTTCTTCTGGAAAAACATCCTTAACGTCCTTGACCACCGGAATGTCCTCAAGACGCTTCCGCTCCTTCACCTTACTTATACTTCACAGAAACCACGGTTGCCCTTGCTTGATTAGTTTTCTGACTTTCAATAACGACACGATTTTTACCTTTGGTCCCTTAGAAAGACTCCTATATTTAACCTTCTCCCCCTAGGTCCACTAAGAGTCACAAACTGTTCTTCACAATCTATTATCGCTTTATATATATTCAGCCAATCCATCCCATGTATTACATCTAGATCATCCATTTCTAGAGGAAATATCACTGGAAAATTTTACTTTTCCTATCTTAACCAACACTTCACGAAACAACATACTACAATGAAAAGTCTCTCCAAAAGCAATAGCGACTGAAAGAGATGTTTCCTTGGGTTTTTTTTTTCCAAACTTAATTCCTTAACTCTAGATTTTGAAACGAACGAGTACGATGCACCAGAATCAATAAGTGCTTTAACACACTTTATATTGATGCAGAACGTACCAGTGACCACATCCGACGCCTGCGTTGATTCTCTTAAGTTAACTGCTGAAAGTCTGCCATTATTCTGAGTAGCAATGGTAGCACCACCTTGATTACCACATTGACCTAATAAAATTCTCGTTTTTACCATTCCCCTGTGGTTGCTGAACACTGGAGTGATTCCCTTGAAACCTAGGGTTTGTGGCACCCCCCCTAGTTTAGACCAAAATTACCACGATTGTGGTTTCCCCTTCCAGCTTCGTTACCACTTCGTTCGTTACCGAAACATTGTTGTTGAAAGCCTCGATGATTTCCCCCTTGAAGCTCTTGTTGTTCCAAACGAGTATAACACTTATACGTTCTATGGCCCGGTTTACCACAGTGAGAACAATCTACAAACATACCCCGGCAGTCCCTTCCTGGGTGATTTTTCTAACATCTTTTACATTAAAAATTCTTTCCTTCCCATTGCGGTCATATAAAGGCTTCTGTATCATAACCTCTAGGGTCGAATCCCCTTTACTCTTGATGTTCTGGCCTGTATGGAAGCCTTTTTCCTGGAAGCCTCCAAACTTTTTATGCTTCTTGAATTGGTTATGAACGTGATTACTCTCATTCATTGCATTCTGAAGCATGGGTTCCTTCCTCTTTTCCCCACAATGACCCATCTTCTCTTGTTCCTTCCTAATAACATTTCCAATCTGTGCTGCTCTCTTGTATAGTTGGTCTAAAGTATCGTATCTATCAGTCTCAATGTGTTTTTGAATCTCATACGATAGACCTAATTCGAAGCGCTGAATTTTCTTTCCCTCAGTTGGGACATCCTCAGGGCAAAATTTCAAGTGTTCCATAATTTTTGGTAATAGTCATCCACTGTCAAATTCCCCATCTCAAACCTAGCAAACTCATTTGTATTGTCCTTTCACACATGAAGCGGATAGAATTGATCCTTAACGCTCCCTTAAATCTTCCAGCTTAAGTCACCATCGTTTTTAGCTAACCTTGTCTTACTATGGGTCCACCAATAGTCAGTGTCTTCCATTAGGAAAAACGAGGCTTGGTCAACATGAACTCAGCGGAACATCTCACCATACTGAAGAGTTTATCAAATTCTCTCAGCCAGTTTTCCAGCATAGGAGGTTCACCTTTCCCACTATAAGTCGAGGGTGTACACTAGACTATCCTCTTACTAATCGATGAAGCTCTTTCCTCCAGGCATTTCTGTCTAGGATTCCTTGCGCCAGCTAGGGCCTTCATTAGGTTTCGAAGCACACGGTCAGAGTTTCCTCTTTGTTCGGGCCTTTTGAAGAAAGGTGGCATATTGACAAGTATACTAGAGTCTAATAATCGAATCCTCACACTTTTCCAAAATACAACACCTAACCGATTCTACCTACTAATGTTCAAACTTTTATAAACACATTATGTAAATTTCACTTTCCATCTCACGAGGACGAAAAACACGAGAAATAACACAAAAATAAAAAAAATAATATCACAAAGATGAACGACATTCAAATTCAAATCAGTAATGCCATATTATTCCAATCCAAAACTACTTGGGTATAAAATCCCACATAACCACTGTTTGACTATTACAAAAGTCTGAAAATAAACAACCAGATCGTTCAACTAACAAAATTGTTCACGAATTATTACTACTATGGAACTTGACATACGAACTTGTACGCATGCATACTCAAATGAAGTAGAAACAATCAGGCAAATAAAGGTGACACATCCAAACGATCCTCATCGTCCATGTATCGGTCAAGGTCAAAATCAGCATCACCAGAGTCATCGCTAGACGTGCTATCGGAATCAGAAAGAGATCCTACAGATAAGGAATCACTCAAAGACAGTCGCTCTGTGGAATCAGAAAGTTCTAAAATTACCGGTTCAGGTGGTCTTTCCCACATAATGATTTCACTTTCTTCCTCACTCATAGGATCTTCTCGCCTCACCGACCAACCCCCTAAAATAACTATGTCACTATCACTATCGCTCTTAGTATCATTTCTATCAACTATTTCTCTCTCCATATCAGCATCATAACCGTCTCTCACATTATCCTCATAGGGTTCTACGACCTCTCCTAAGGAATCTTCCTCCATATAATCCTCCTGTTCCTCTTCAGGATCTTCCTCAAAATCCTCCTCGGGTTCCTCTTCTGGATCCTTATCGGAATCCTCATCTAGGTCCTCTTCAAAATCAAACTCATCAAAGTTTATCAGTAACGCTGAGTTTAGGTCAACTACGGGAACAACCTCCTCAATAATGTCAGCCCTTACCCCACTAGACTTCGAAATGTCAATTCCGTCCCGACCCATAGTCTCTACTACTCTAACCCTTCTGCCGATTTCTCGATCAAACTGTTCAATTCTCTCATTCAGTTCAGCCAACTCCTCATCTATTATACTCTCATATACTTGTTTAGATTTCTTGTAAATTATTTCCATACTACGTGTATAGTCTAGGTCACTTTCATCCTCTTTTCTATCCCAATTTCATAAAGCCTCAATCTCTGTCCAAGCTAGTGCACTCTTTAGGGTTCTTCTAGGGTACCAATTCCCTCTTCAGCAGGTCTCTTTCTAAGATAAGACAGAAAAAACAATAATCGAACTTTCTGACTCAGAAATAAAGCAAACGAGGCAATCCATTTCTAAGATAAGACAAAGATAGATATAAACAGAATACTACAAATGTCTAAACATAACTTCTACCATACACACATTAAAACTTATGTATGACAACATACTTAATGACACTAAACAAAAGACATAATATCCCCTTAATGTCTACCCATTACTCTCGTCATCATTTATTCATTATTAATCTTTCTGTTTAGATAAATAACACTAAATAGAACTCCCGCTCTGATACAAATTGTAACATCCCGTAGTTTAACTCGTGTCGTTTTAAAAGAGAAACAGACTTTTTGAGTAACCAAATATAGTTCGAGTCAAACCGGGGCGTTAAACGGTTAGTTAAAACGGTTCAAGCGAAATAAAACATAAGGATCGAGTTCTAATAGTGCTAATATAATCTACCAGACATAAAGACGAAGCAGCAGGTAAGTTTGCAAAATTAATTCTATTTATTACAACTCGAGAGCGTTCACGCCTCTTAAACCAACATTAATAGAAAATACGGAAACTTAGGTTCATAATAAGTTCTGATTATAACGTTTTATTTCTCCCAGAATAGTCCTCACTCCCCACCTGCAATTAACTTACTGCTAGTCATTATCCGAAGAGGAAACGACATCATCGCAGGATCGTTAAGACCAAAAAGTACACGTCAGCAAGAAATCACAATTCAACTAATCGAGTACAACAAAGTAAAGATATTAACTTAAATAATTTCATGTTCCAGTTAGTCAGCCATACTGCTGTATCTTTTTCAGCCATACAGCTGTATCTATTCCAGCCATACTGCTGGTACCACTTCAAACTCCATAGGCGAGACAATACATTAGGGGGAGCTAACCCCTAAGCAAGTCTCTACCATAGACACACGTCCTACTTCGGTGTCTATGGTCAAGTATGCATACCCCCGCGGTGGCACATAGGCTCCAAAGGCCGCGAGTAAATCATTCCACCAATTGACGTCATACTACGTCCACTTTCAAGTTAGTGAGGTCATACTACCTCTTCTTATTAAAAGTTATAATATAATAAATTATTCGGAAGCGTAACAATATACACATTACATGCCCATACTTTACCTTTGTTACCACAACATATGGTACGTAAAATATATTACAATTCTATGCTGCGTGTACGTACCTTGACCAAGCAAACAATTCACAAATGTCCTAATCAATTCCCGGTTACGAATCGGCTTCCTACAAGGTTCAACCGTATTCGGGAAATAAGCACACATTCACATCTTCCTCAAAGAAACCATAACACATACATACGACTACCATCACACATAAAACACATACACATATCATGAATCATACACCACATCTCTAAGACATATTAAATACTAAAAAAAACAACATATGAAATCTGTCCAGAAACCTGTCTTAACACTGTCAAACAGGAAATCCGACTTCACCGTTGCGTCCGGAAGGCATCAAAACCCCCGGGTACCAATTTTCATGATGTATAACACAGTATAAGTATTTTTAACCTAATTTCAAAGTCAAAAATGCTCCAAAAGCACCCTTTTCCCACAATTTAACACACCTACGGGATTTTGCCAATTTTATTAAAATACATACAAAATTCCAATTTCCACATTTCCTATGAAATCTATACCATAAAATCATAAACTCATGTCCACAAGAAAATCATTTTCAAAATTCTCAAATAATTAATTTCTTACAAAATACAAATCTTCATAAACACATCATTCATCAATACTTAAGATCTTCATACCACACCAAAACAAATCCTTATACTACAATACAACTTCTCCATTAAAATCCTAATTTAAATATATTATTATTATTATTATTATTATTATTATTATTATTATTATTATTATTATTATTATTATTATTATTATTGTTATTATTTTTATACATTCTCCATCACCTTAGTTTAACATACTCATATAAAGATAAATTCTAAAGCAAAACATCCTACACTATCATGTGATAACTATATAGAAAATTTACATCATTTTCTTAAATCATGGAAGAAATGGTCATGGATCAAAATTCACAAATCACATAATTAAATTTAAACTTAATATAAAAATAAATGGAGATTTATACTTACAATTATATGAAAAACACCAAAAATTCACGGTTGCAAATGGTTCTAGGCGAGTGGAATTAGGTAGGTTTTGTGGGAGTTTTTCTTAAGTTTTCTAGAAATTGTAAGGTAGAATGCAAATGAATTAAGGAATTAAGGAGATTAAGCAAATGAAGAATTAAGGAATAAGAATAATGGGTCATTATTGAGTGATCTTTCATTTCACTCTAATGGGAGTTACAACCCAAGCCAAAACCCTAATGGGCTGGCCAACCTATCATATTCCCTCCATTTTATTATTTTTTTTTAAAAATTTGAAATAAGAAATGGGTTAAAGTTTTTGGGCCCGAAAAAGCTAAATTGTTAAAAAGGACTGAAAATACATGGTCAAGCCCAAAATAAATAAATAAAAATATTATTTATATAAAATAATATTACTATTAAATCATTAAATATATCGGGAAAATATCGGGGTGTTACACAATCGAATCAAGGCTTGCACCATTGACCACGCCCCTTTGTTGCTTACTCCCCCTAGCACCACCCCAAGTGCTATTCTTGGCAACCTCTTCGATCATACCCTTCACACGGTCGCATGGGATTTTTGAGAGTTACCCACCGACCGCGGAGTCTAGTAGTGCCTTAGTCGAATCATCGAGCCCGTCGTAGAAGAAGGTATTCAAATGGTTCTCCCCATATTCATGATGGGGGCAAGCTCGGAGCATACCCTTAAATCTAGTCCAAGCGGCACATAGGCTTTCATCCTCTTCTTGTGTGAATGACGCGATCTTTTTGCGCCAATCTTGCGTGCGGTTTATAGGATAGAACCTTTCAAGGAACGCCGTTCTCAATTGCTCCCAAGTAGTGATGGAGTTGGGCTCTAAACATTTATACCAATCTTTGGCGTCCCCCGCTAGACTAACCGAAAAGAGGCATAACTTGATGTAATCGGGGTGGTTAGGGCATTGAGGTATGAACCTACAATTCTCCGTGAATGCCTCCAAGTGTATGAGAGGACATTCGTTTCTTAGCCCGCAAAATGGGTTTTCCTTAACCATCCTTGTGTTTTGCGGGTCTATGCGGAAGTTCGGTGGGGCATTCGGTAGTACCACGGCCTCTTGGAACTCTCTTGACCCCGGAGTCCCGAATTGCCCAAATAGAGGTTGATTTTCGGCCATTGGAGGAGGATTGGGTCTAGACGATTGTCGTAGAGTAGGAGGAGGAGATCGTCTAGTGACCCTTTGAATCTCTGGATTGTACGGAATGAGTTGTAGCTGTGATCTCCGTGTGGTATAGCTCATGCAAACAACACTAGAAACCAAGCGTAAGCACTGACAAGCAAGAATTATTTAAACAAAAACTAAAGAAAGCAATAAAATGGACTACACAAGCACAAAAGCTAACTATAACGCCTTGTCCCCGGCAACGGCGCCATTTTGATAACCGGTTTTTAACGCGTCGTTTAACGCTAGAAACCTAAGTTAATCAAACACATTTATAAACACCCTAGTTACAACTATAGCGAGTATAGAGGTAAGTTTGGGGATCGAACCACAAGGAACAAGGGCTAAGCAAGGTTAAGTGCTAAGTGTAGATGGGAATGGTGTGTGTATGATATTGGGTGTTTGTGAACTAAACTAAGAAAAGCGATAAACAAGATTAGGATAACGATAAGAAACAAACGGGGTTGGTGAGGATTCACCCTAGGTCGATGCTATGTTCTTCACACAAAGCTAAGTCAAGGGAGATTGAGCATGGCTCAATAGAGACACTCTAGATGACATGGGGAAGTTGATGACATATAGTCAATACGAACGACCCATAATCGCCCTATGTCTCACAAGGGAGTGGCAGGACAAGATATGTATCGAATATCAATCATTCAAACCAAAACAACCTCAACCCTAATCTAGCATATGAACAACATTCACCAAACCTAGGGTTTCACCAAACCAAAACCCCTAAGAAAACTACTCTAGCATGTTTGGAATGAAATCAACAAAGAACAAAAGAGAAAACATGTATGTAAACATTAGGGCAACGAATAAACTAACTATAATAAAAGACAAAGCAAGAAATCTAACTACCCACTATTCTAGAAAGCAATAACCAAAGCAAGAACAAGTTTTGAAAGCAATAGAACAAGATTCAAAGCAAATATCAAACTTAAGAAGAACAAAACATTAAATGACATGAATGAAAGGTAAATGAAAGCAATAAAGAGTAAAGGAAAGATAAACTTACATAAACCAAAGTGCTAGAATGAAAGGAATTGAAATTACAAAGCTTGGAATGTAAATGAAAGCATAAAAATCTAATTCTAGGGTTTGGAATTGAAATTAAAGCAATAAAATGATGTTTAATAGAAGAGGGAGATTCTATCTATCAAAGCATGAGGAATACATTCAGAAAAATGGGTATTTATAGCCCCAAAAAGTCATGCCCTAAAACCCCTAAAAGGCCTACGTGGAAAAAGCTAGGAAGAAAAATCAAATCGCTGATTTCAGGGAGATTCGACCGAAGCTATAATGGCCTTCGTCCGAAGCTGGCCGTTCGACCGAATGTGGGTCGAGATTCGGGTTTTCCAGAACGCTTTGCAAAATGACTTGGGCTGGGCGTTTTAGGGATTCGACCGAACCTAGAAGACATTCGCCCGAAGCTGCCTACATTCGCCCGAAGCAGCTGGATTCGGCCTTTCCAGTATGTTTTGGCTTTGTTCTTGGGCTGCTGAGGTTCAATTCGACCGAACCTGAGGAAGCTTCGACCGAACCTAAGCTTTTGGCTTCCTTTAAGATCCTAAACATCTTCAAATGACCCCCGATCTTTACGATACTTTCGGGGATGACCCGAAACACTTGTGGGAGCCTCGAAACGCGTGCCACTCCTTCGACTTTGGCGTTTAAACCTCAAACTAACCCGAAATGACTCGAAACGAGCTCCGATCTTCTTGATATCTTCGGGGATGACCCGAAACACATGTGGGAGCCTCGAAACGCGTGCCACTTCCTCGGCTTTGGCGTTTAAGCCTCAAACTAACCCGAAACGCCTCGAAACGAGCTCCGATCTTCTTTATATCTTCGGGGGTGACCCGAAACACATGAGAACACCTCGGAATGCGTGCATTTCCTTCGACTTTGATATCTAAGCCTCGAACTCAACCCGAATCACCTCGAAATCTCCCGAAAACACCTGAAATGATCTCTAAACACCATGGAGACAAGATCAAGGTAAAATCGAGTGTATAGAGCATAAAACAATATAAAAACACCGAGATAAGACACCAAAGTGAGGCTATAAATGTGCTCTAAATCGAGCACATCACTGTTCCCCCTCACTAGAACCTGCAAAACGAATTTAGTTGTTAGAGGGTGGAACCCAGCCATCCTTGGGTTCCATGTCGATTATACAAGAATCATATTTCTTAATCCAAACTCTATCGACATATATTTGATTCGTTTTGTTATGCTGTTCCCTTTTTAAACATTGATGTTTCAGGTGCCCGGTTTTGCCACAAAAGGAACAGACTTTGTTACTTGGGAGATCAACGTAGACCTTTTTCTTTTTATCATGTTTGTCATATCCTAGACCTTCGGTTCCTTTGGTTTTAGCATTAAGAATCCATTTAGGAACTTCTTTGATTTTCCCTTTTTCTCTTGAATTTAATTCAAGCTTAAGTCGATCATTTTCTTTTAACGCGGATTCTAGGTCTAATTTCATTTGTAAAAAGGACACATTTAATTTCTTTATTAGACTCGTAATTTACTTCCATCTCAAATTGCTTAAGTTGATTCAATTCAATATTTAACATGATGTTTTCTTCTTTAACCTTTTCTATAGCTTCTTTTAACATCACATTATTATCAAGCAATTCAAAGAATCGAGTTTGCACATCGGACCTAAAAGAATTAAGGTAGGATATTTGGTCTTTACACGCTTTAAGGTCTTTTTCAGTTTTGAGACAGATGGCTGTTTGTTTTTCCAAATTTTCGTGAGATTCTAAAATCATGCTAACTAGTCTATGTTTATCCAATTTAAATAAATAATCAGAAAATGGATCAGTAGACAGTACCTCTTTTCCTTTAGCCTTTTCATCATGCGTCGCCATGAGACAAAGATTGGCTACTTCTTCTTCTTCAACGGGAGCTTCGGTTTCGCTTTCGCTTTCGGATTCTCCCCAAGCAGCTATCATGGCTTTGCGTAAATCGGCTTTGTTGAAATTTCCTTTTGTAGGTTGTCTTCCTGTTTCTCTTGCTTTCCCTTTACCTTTCTCATTTTTCCATAGTGGGCAATCCTTGATTAAATGCTCGGTACTTCCACATTTGTAGCATTCATATGTTTTGGTATTTGAAGTTCCTCTTTCTTTGTTGTTTCTTTGATTTTTATACTTGTTGTTCCTGAAGAACTTCCTGAACCTACGTACCAAGGCTGCCTCTTCCTAGTCAGTTTCTGATTCTTCTTGATCGTTTGCTGTCAGAGCCAAACCCTTGTTCCTGGAACTGTCAGCTGTTCCCAAATGTAATTCATGAGTCATAAGGGATCCAGCCAACTCTTCCAGATTAAACTTTATGAAATCTTTAGATTCTTGAATGGCTGTGACCTTTGCTCTCCAACGATCATCTTGAGGTAGGCTTCTTAGGATTTTTCGCACTTGTTCATCTGAGGGAATTAGCCTTCCAAGGGAGACAAGCTCATTCGTGATATTCGTGAATCTTGTAAACATTTCTTGAATGCTTTCTTTAGGTTCCATCACAAATCTTTCGTATTTGGACATGAGCAAATCAATCTTGAAACGCTTAACTTCACTCGTTCCTTCGTGGGTAACCTCCAGAAGATCCCAAATTTGTTTAGCGGTTCTGCATCCCGTAATGCGATTATGTTCATTTGGACCAAGCCCACAATGAAGCAATTTAATAGCAAGAGCGTTCATTTCCATCTTTTGAAAATCTTCTTTCTCATATTCTGTGATTGGTTTGGGAACAGTCTCGTTATTGGAGTTGGTAGTTGTTACCTCAAAATCTCCAATTTCGATAACTCTCCAAACTTGATAATTTTCGGCTTTGATGAAGATCTCCATCCTGTTTTTCCAATATGTATAGAATTTGCCATCGAACATTGGTGGTCTCTGAGTAGAGTACCCTTCTTCCATGCGCTCGTTCATTTTCTGCATCTCTAATACACCAAGATACGGCTCTCAGGGTTTCCTGATCAAATGAGGAACAGGGATCTGATACCAATTGTAGAAACACTTAGAGACAATGAACTGTAACAAGAGGGGGGGTGAATTGTTACTTGCGCACTTTGAGTATTTTTAGCCCTTTTATTGCGGAATTCGATTATCAAAAATACTCAAGACAAAATAAAAGAAAACTATAAAGGAACACCAAGATTTAACGTGGGAAAAAGAACCACGACCCACTAGGGATTTCTCTTCTCTATTACTTTATGTAAATCACTCCTCTCTTACATAAAATAATCTCTACTCCTCTACTCTTTTTCTTCTCTCGGTAACTCCTTACCGTTTCTCTTCTACTCACGGTAAACTCTTACCGTTTCTCTACTCCTCTCCCGGTAACCTCTTACCGTTTCTCTATACTCTACCCTTTAGACTTACCCAAGTCTAAATAACAAAAACTCTCAAATAAACCCGTACAAGATTTATCTAAAGAGGATGAATCATATCAAGAATAGCACAAGGAATAAATCTTGAAATTAATTTGCCATTAAAAACAATCAAGATTTCCTCTCTTTATTTTGTAAACCTCACGAAAAATATTTGGGCACAATATTTTCGGAAAAATATTTTCTCTCAAAATGATCTCACACTTGTGCCGGTTAAATAAAAATCCTTTATATAGATTTTAGATCTAAACTACCCATAATCTCATGATCCGAAATAATGGGAGTTGTGGGTTTAATTTCCGTGTGAAGTGGTAGGAAAGCTTGGTAGTTACTCCAAGTTTTCTTGTCCTTTTAGCTAAAAATAGCTAAGACAAATTAAGAAATCTTATTTTAAAATCCTAATTTTAAGGAATATTTTTAGGAGTTAGTTAAATTAATTTCTTAATTTATTTTCCTTGTGCAACCTAGACTAATTCATCCGTACAACAAATCTAAATAAGAAAAATAAAAATTAAAAATTATTTTCCTAATTATTTTTGTTGACTCCTCCTCTGACCGCTGATTCTGTGAACACTACACTGTCTCCGATTGACCAATCTTCGAATTCTGACTTGATCTTGGAACAGTTACTAAGTAATCCCTTTTCAACGCTTAATGGTCCATCAACGACCCTTAAAAAGATCGGATATTTGACCTATCAAAACAATCTCAAAGACAAATTATGTTTGTTTATTAAAGTTTACGTTATCATCAAAACTAAATGGGCCAACACCCTTCTTCCTAAACCTCATCACACCCTTAGGTTTTGAAACCCCAAGGAACAACTTATCCCCAACTTGGAACATAAGAGGTCGACATTGCCTGTCTGTGTAGCTCTTTTGCTTATCCTGAGCTACTCTCATCCTCTTACGTATCATCTTAACTTGTTCGATTATCTTTGAATAAAGGGTAGTCCCACAGTTCATCATCATCATCATCCTACCCAGTAAATCCCGCTCATAGAAAACTATGGGCAGGGTCTGGGGAGGGAAGGACGACAGCAACTCATACCCGTAAAGGAGAGCACGACCAAAAAGGAGTCCCCCGGCTCCAGGAAGATAGAGATACATACCTGCAAAAGGTAGTCCCACATTTACAGTATAAAAATTATCATCTCAACATAAAGGGCTAAGATAGCTACGACCATACAATGCCTTGAATGAGGCCATCCTAATGTTCGAATGAAAACTGTTGTTATATGAAAATCAATCATGTCCAACTTATCATCCTAAGAACGCCCCAAAATCTAAGGTACAAGCTAGTAACATATACTGTAGTGTTTATATGATCCGCTCACACCGTCCAACTATAGCAGGGTGAAACACTTTTCTCATCCGCGACTCCATTCCCAAGGATTCCCATAGCTTCTACCAAACAGTTGAGAAGAACCAAGCATCTCTATCTGAAACTATGTCTTGTGAAACTCCATGGTGTCTCACCATTTGTTGACGAAACGCTAAAGTCAACTGATCCTTCTTCCATGTATCCTTCATCGAAATGTAATGTGCTGACTTGGTCAGACGATCAACTATTAACCCAAATCAAATTGTTACCCTTAGAACTCCTCGATAAACCACATACAAAATTCATTAATATCGACTCCTACTTCCACTTAAGTATCGATGGGGAGCAAAGCAAACTTTAAGGTTGACGATTATCTATCTTAACTTTTTGGCAACGCAAACACTTGGCAAAAAAGTTAGCAATGTCTCTCTAAGAACATGTGCTCATAAGTCTGGATTAGGCACGCGCACCATCGATCATCGTATCGCAAACTTCCATCCTCATGTATGCTAAAATGAGGGTTGAGTGTCTCAACCACAGTGAAGCTTTCTCAACAAGGTGCTTATTATTAGTCCATTTATCCTAATCTCCTCATATAAATTAAATCGAATACCACCTCCGTCATCGATGCCAATAACCCATGATCTATTATCTTGATACTCATCTCATGGATTTACTCTCTCAATCGCACTCTGATCAAGGCCAAACACAAACTATGCATAGTTTTCCTACTCAAGGCCTCTGCAACAACATTAGTTTTCCCCTTAAAATACTAGATCATCAAGTCAAAATCAGTAATTAACTCCAACCAACGTCGTTGCCTCATGTTTAATTCCCTCTAGGTAAAAATATACTTCAAACTCCTATGATATAATAAAAGCCTAAAGTTGGCCCCATATAAATAGTATCTCCAAACCTTGAGGGCAAAGAATACTACAGCTAACTCTGTGTCATGTGTTAGGTATTTGACCTCATATGGGTCTATAGTTGTCGTTAAGCATAAGTGTGATATTTCAGATTTAGATTTAAAAAGGATTAATAGAGTACTCATATCAAGAAGGGTCATCTTCTTTTCATGGACACCAATTTGCTAAGAACTCCACAACTAAGCGTGCTTGGAGGGTAGAGGTGTTCATGGGCGGGCTTGGGCGGGTAGTAGACCGGGTAATAACTAAAAAATCTACCCTCGGGCTCAAATATTCAAAACCCCGCCCGCGTTTGCGGGTATATTTTTTCGTCGCTACCCGCCCATTTTTTAAGCGGGCGAGACCCGCGGGTAGGCGAATATTTATTAGGATAAATGGAGATTAATAATCCCAACTTTGCGTGATCCGCTCAAAACAATCCCAACTTTCGCATATTTTCTAATATCCCTAACTTTGCCACTTTGTTGCTGAAACAGTTATAAAAACGTCTTCGTTAAAAATTATTATTTTAATAAGTAAATGAGTTTTTTTTTATTTTATTTTTTTTAAAGTAAAATTTTACTACGAATTTTAGATATTAGTTTTATTATTTTTGGGGACAAAATAATTTAAACGACGAAAATTATAGATATTTTATACATCTCATACTTTGATGAGTATGAATAGGAAGCCAAATCAATTATTTTTACTTGCCACATATACCTACGAAATTATGACTCATTCTCCTATTTTCATGAGTCACATAAGCTAAGCCCCTTTCCCTGAGTATATCTGTGATAGTAATACTACTCTTTCTTTCATACATTATCATTTCTTCTTCATGCCATCTTCAAGAAACACAAATATAAGATCAATCTCTACCTTTATTTCATCTCAAAGTGAAACGAAAATCTGGAATTTTAGCAACCTTCATCTTCTCAAAGTATTGTTGTAAGTATATGTAAGTAAAAGTTTTTAATTGAAAAACCCTAATCTCAATTTCAAAAATTTTACACTCAATTTGGTGAAGCTATAATCTAATTTAAGTATTTTGATGATTGTAGCTTTTGTAGAAGAAGGAGGACCCATCTAACTATCACCATCTCCATCTCTTTTTGGGCTTAGAAGTAAGTCTTTTCTATGTGTTCTTGAATTTACTTGCAAGTTTCTTTAATGGTCAATAGGACCTTAAATTGACTTTTAAATTGTTGTGTGTTAGGTTTTTAGAAGGTCTTTTGATGGAATAATTGTAGTATCAAGAAAGTGACATTTTGTGGTAGCCATTGAAGGATTTCTAGCTAAAGTGGATCTTGATTTTGATTTCTGAATTTTGTGTGGATTAATCTTGCTCAAAGGTAACTTACAAACTAATCTATTTAAGCATAATTGAATGTTTTAGAGTAGTTATAGGTATTAAATTGTTGTTGATTCATGTTCATGGTTGAAAGAAAAGTGTTGGACCTGCTGGTTATTAAGCAAGTTTCTGTCCAGTTATGTTTGACTGTTTTTGGGATAGTTAGAGTCGTTTCTTGATTCTGGTGTCTTCATAAGAATTGTAGAGCTTTGAGTCGTGGTCGCATAGACACTTAAATCGCCTCTATACGAGTTCGTACGAGAGAGTTATGTTCAAAATAGTGAAAGGGTACAGGCTGTCACGAAAATAGATCATCAGTTTTCTGTTTTGCCATTTTCGGGGTATCTCTTATTGTTTATGGGTTTTAGTGCCTTCATAAGAATTTTAGATCTCTGAGTCAGGGTCGCGTAGACACTTGAATCGTCTCTATACGAGTTTGTATGAGGAAGTTATGACCAAAATACTAACAGGTGTCCTAATATGGTACTAAAATGGAATCTTTATATGTGGAATTAGAAACCATGAAATCAATTGAATGTTTAAGGTTAATTATTGGGTATTTGAGATTAAAATAGGGTTATTATTTTGCCTTAATTGATTTGAATTTAAAATGATGATTGTTGACTTTAAAGAAAATCAACTGAATTGTTTTGTTTTATAATTCAATGTTCGACATTGAAAAATGTTCGTTTTTGGGAATTGGCAACGGATATTCATATCCGGATTATTATGAAATCCTATAGCTTGATAATAGGTAATGATTATTCGGATCGGACTCGAGCCCCCGATCCCGTTTCGTTCTTGCAAGAACCGTATTTCGGTGATGACGATCACCCGTATTCTCAGGATTTAGATCAAGCCTACTTCCTGACGGTCCATATATTCCCACGTTTTAATGTGTTGTTATATTATTGTTTTAATATGAGTTTTGAATAAATACATTTGGTATACAAAGTTTTGTTTGTTTCACAAATAAAATCATATTGTTTCATTTGCCGTATTATTTCGCTATTTACTTGTTAAGTAATAACCGTATTTTATTTTTCACTATTAACTTGGAAAGTTATAGTCGTGTTTTGATTCGCTTTGAACTAAAGGTTCTTAGCCGTATTTTCGTGTATACCAAATAGTCTTTTAAAAGAGTTGGGTTTGAATAAATTAATGTATTATAAGAAGTTACCAATTGAGCAAAAGATTAAATTGGGAGATGTTTGTTAATGACTTCTATCTAAATGTAGTAGTTTGTTGGATTACTCAACAATTCAATTGTTGACAGTCTTTGATGGGGTCTATCCCTTATGGGGGATAGATCCACTTTCAAGTTGCCAATTTTAATGCGGAAGGATGTGCTGCTCCTTATGTGTTATGTGCTGCGAAAGCGAGGACATCGTTTTGAAAAGTAAACTTAAATTGATATTTTGGCAAATCATGTGTTGTAAAATTAAAAGAATTTAGATTTTTGGTAATGTATAACTTAGCCTATAAATGGTCTGTAATTATTTGTATCGCAGTTATGTAAAGTTTTCAGTTACTCTGATATTGGTTTGCTGTGGTTATCGAGCCACAGGTCGGATTCAGCCCAGACTTGTATAAGTCTTCCGCTATGCCTTGTAGATAGTAATATTATACTATTTACGTTGGTTTGGGCTGTTTCAGTTGCTCAGGACATACCCTTTAATATGGTAACCGGTTATAACAGGTAAATCACCTCTTATTACCCATGCTTTTTAATCTCCATTAGAAAATATGCGAAAGTTGAAATTGTTTTGAGCGGATCACGCAAAGTTGGGATTATTAATCTCCACTTATATACTTCTTATTTCCATGACAAAAGAGGTGATTTACAGGTTATACCCGGTTACCATATTAAAGGGTATGTCCTGAGCAATAAAGTGGCAAAGTTAGGGATATTAGAAAATATGCGAAAGTTGGGATTGTTTTGAGCGGATCACGCAAAGTTGGGATTATTAATCTCCATTTTATAAAAATTAAAATTATGATACAAATCATAAAATTAAGTTTCAATAACAATTAAAATACAATAGATTGTCCGAAGTACTCGAACTACATAAAAAGTCTCAAAATAATCAAATTACATGAATATAAACATTAAGTTGGATAATCCAATAAAAACATTACATCATCGATCTATTTCACTACGGAGTACGAAATTGAGACATATACTTCTCCAAATATAATAAATTTCAAAAATTATTAAAATGAGTATGGACTCTAATTACTAAAGTCGGGTATATAGTAGATTAGTAGTACTAGACACTAGACTACTAGTTTCATAACAATAGAATTAACTATATAATAATTAATATATTAAACTTAGCGGGCGGGTGGGTATACCCGCGGGTATGGTTTTGGTCTCGCTACCCGACCATTTATCTTGGCGGGCGGGTAACTAAAATTTTTTTTTGAAAAACGTTGTCCGTGCCCGCCCGTCTTTCGAGTCGGGTGGGTCGAGCCTGGCGGGAAGCCCACCCATGAATAGCTCTATTGGTGGGGAGTAATCTTAGGATGTGGAATCAGTCTACAGTCTCTATAAGTAGTCACAAGGAATCCGTTGGGCCAGGGTGTTACAATAATCTATCTTAGAAAAGTCTCGTACTAACTTCTGATAATACCCCGCAAGACTGAAGAAACTACAAATTTCATATGATTTCTTAGCTACGACCTAAGACGATATTGCCTCTATCTTAGCCAGGTCTGCAAATATGCCCTTACTAGAAACTAAGTGCCCTAGACACGAAACTTTTTGCAACCAAAATTTGCACTTAGAGAACTTGGCATACAATTTGTGGTTTCTTAGGGTTTGTAACACAATCCTCAAATGTTCATCGTGTTGTTCCTCGTTGTTGGAGTGTATAAGGATCCATCAATAAAGATCACTACAAACTAATCGAGGTATGGGCTAAAGATATTATTGATGTGAGCTATGAACGCTGAGGCGCTATCTTTGAAGATCCTACACTATATAGAAGTTTGGTGGGTGAGTTGAATTTTTCGACTAACAAAGGCCTGATCTAGTTATAGTAAACAAACTTAGCTAATTAATGCGAAAAAAGCAAGGAGTTCACATCGGCAATAATTGCTTCATACATTAAATTATGTGCTTTCTATTTGTGAACAAGGCATTTAATTACAAGGGCATGATAAACTTATCCTCCTAGCATATTCAGACTCTAATAGGGCATCTTGTGTTGACACACAAAAGTCTACTGCAGGTAATGTTATGATGTAGGGAAACTCTAAGTTGAAAAAGCATGAAACAACATATTGTGTCCAAGTCAAGTTCAAAAGCTAAATATAGAGCTGTGACAATCAATTAGCTATTTTTCATTGACAAAAATCAGATTTTTTCATGAGAACTAAACATAGAGAATTTCATTGTCATTTTACAAGGGACAAGGTTTTAGAGGGAGTATTACACTCATCTTATCTGCCTACAAGAACTCGATTAGCAGACTTAATTACAAAAGTTTTTCCCTCTGTGCACTTTAAATAACTATTACACAAATTCGGCGTTTTTAACCCCAAGTTTGAAGGGGATGTTAAGATAGCGTGTTGTTCATATATCTTTGAATCATCAGCAACTAGCATCTTCAACACAAAAGCGACACAATAGCATGCAGTAAGAGAACATCAGCATCAGGATTCTTCAAGTAACTCATTCTGAGGGTTTTTCGACATTCGAAAGTCTTTTTGTGCTTCAATAATATCAAGGGTTTTCAATCTTCTTATATCAAGGGTCCAAATTAGTACAATAGGATTAGTTAGGATTGTACACAAAGTTAGTTATAACTTTTATGTTTGTTATAAGTATGTTTTTGCTCCTCTTAGTTTCTATATAAATAAGAGCTTGTATGGGCATTTATAATGAAGATTTGAAATTAATAAAACATATTTTCTTATGTTCTTTTCCATCAATTCTAACACCAACTCATTGTAAAGATACAAACTTACATTTTTTATTAAATAATAATGGATCATACCAGCTTGTAGCATTCATATATTATTATAAACACGACTTGACGTATCCGCTGTTTTAGTAGGCTTCAGATGGAAGTCTGAAAGGCGACTCTTGATTTTCAGGTAACGATCTTCCCACAAGGCAGTTATGATCTGGGACTGATTCTCCTGTAAAACAATTCTGAAACATTAACTCGTTTGAAAATTACTGTGTATTATATCATCATTTGAAATGATACGATTTCGTAACTACCACCATTTGACTTAGCAAGGTTTAGGCCAGTTCTCCCTAGTCCTGACCTTTTCAATACAGATTATTTTTGCAGATAATTATGCGTTCTACTTATTCTACAGTATTGTCTTATGCATAAATTAGTGATTGTGAGCTGATGCCCGAAAAAAAAAGGGAGATCTATATAGATACCCAACACTATGTTACTAAAAATGTTCATGAATACATAACAAACGATACCATGCATTCTCTTGACAAATCTTTCAAATTCCATGAAGTTGGATCCCTCCATTAATTCAGGATTGAGCCTGAGATAAGTAAATGCGGATAAATGCTTTCCGTCAGGATCATTGTGGGGTTTGGCATTTTCCAATATTTTGTTATAACCCTCTCTATCAAAGCAAGGAAGAGCATTCTCACTAGCAACTGGTATACAAACATCCCAAGCAGCATTCAGGACCTGAACTAAAAGAGCAAATGTTAAGGATCTAATCTAAAAAATTTAAAAAATTTAAAAAGTCATAGTTTCTAAAAAATAAATCGATTTCTGCTCACAAGACAAGTTATAAAAAAAATATCTAAAGGAAAGTCATAGAAGCTGTAAAGCCCAAAACAATGCAACAAATCAAATCTGCATTTCTTGTCTTATCTTATACAAGTATAGTAATCTCTATCGTAGTGTGAACCATCTGGAGTTTGAATCCTATTAATTCAACTTAACATGTTCATCATCAATAGTATATTAGAGGACCAAAATTTTTATCACGAGCATTACTAAACCCAACATGTATACAAGTTAGATTGACCTTTCGAAATGATTATCAAACTAGCATTACCAAGTCTAAAATACTAACAAGTTAATATACAAAGTGGGCCTCTTAAAAAGATCATCAAACTGGTCACATCAACCGGGAAAAGGCGAGTAAAAAAAGAACCGGAAGAAATTGGTCTAGTCAAGTCATTTGATCTCTTTACCACAAAAGTTTCTTGGAACAAGTCCCTTATCCTTACAGGATATTACAAATGCCAATCAAAGTCAATAGATTACCTGCCAAACTAATCCCTCTGGATCTGCTAGGGCCTCAGGGAACACCTCTTCTTGATCCATTGTGCGTAATTCCACACAGGTAAAGTTCAGAGCAGCACCATGTTTTTTTAGCATTGCAGCTATAGGAGCATACCCGTCACGATTGCAAGGATTGTAGAACCCAGAAGTCAGCTCAGCAGCATGACTAGCTGTCTTGTACCACCAATGAATGCCTGAGAGCTGCACATCAATCAAAGCTCTTTATTAGAAGTAAAATACTTTTTACTAGCAACCTTGCACGACTCATTTGGTTGTTGGTACTAAATGGTTGTAATGAAAATGACTTATAGTGAAAATTTCCGTGAATGTACCATGTTGTTCCCATGGTTATAAAATTTTGATCACAAAAAGCCTTTTAGTTCACAATTTTCCATTACCACATATTACCAAATCTCTAAATGGTGATCACTGAAATGAATTTTGTGAAAATATGAAATGATTGCAGTTTAAGCATGACCAATAAACTTGCTTTTCTCTCCAAAATTCATTGGCTTTCTATTACCATTCCCAGCAATTATACCAACAATAAAAGCGCCGAGTTATAATATGCTTGGCAATCACAAATGTCATATTGGAGTTGAAACAATGCGTCCTCACCTTAGCAGCAATTTTATAGCCTTCAAAAGCTAGGTTTGCCAAGGCAAGTACACGATCTCCATGATCAATGAGAACCTTTGAATACCACTTGAGAAAGAATCTACCATAATAACTATCATAATCTCCACCATCTCTGAAGAACCCTGTCTTGTCGGGCCAAGAATTATAACAGCCGGCATTCTCAGGAGCCCTAGCCCAAGACAAATGCCCCCTTACTTCAGCTGCCTTTTGCAGACTCTTCAATAGATACTTGTCATAGCACTGCAACAAGACATGCTTTAAATTATGTTCAAGGTTACCTCTATGTACCATTAGGGTATTGGGGAAGACAATTAAAGATAGTTGATAAGTAGTCAACATCATAGAAACAACTTTATTTGAGGTAAGAATAACTCTCAAAATTCCTTTTTATTGCATTTATTTTATAATCATTTATTGCTTAGAAATAAGAAGTATTTAAATTGTTGAGGAGGAATCTTAAATGCATATAGCCATGTTTTTACCTGAAATTCACCAATGCCTGGATACTTCCAACCATGCTTTGCTGGATAGGATGGATAACGTAACTCCCCACATGGACCAAGCCCAACCTCTATCTCGCATATAGTTCCACTCACAAAAAAGTCATCAAATTCCACACGGAAGCTTCTCATATAGTCAAAGTACACCTATTTAGACACTAGACAAGTTTTAGAAGTAAAGTAACATACCTACCAAAATTAGGGACTTCCCAAATACAAGGTACCTAACAGCAACGACTACGGTAATGTGATGAACATTTCCACTCTTGATGCAATTTTAAAATGACAAGTTCGGGCCATATAGGCATAACCATGTTGTACTTACAAATAACAAAAAAAAGATTCAAAAATAACAATACCTCAACCGCCGTACGACCTCTTAGTACGCGTTCTTTGTCAATCCCCCAGGAGAGACATTCTGTATTGCGCCTACCTTCTTGATCCGTGAAATATATATCAGGATTATCTTGACCTAAATTTGTGATCCAGCGTGGGAGTGGAATGTGCACATCATCCCCAATATTACCTCCACATTCATGGAAAGACATAACCACCTGTTTTGGTAAAAACACTTTACATGGATCGTGAACCATAAGGAGATATTAATCAGGCTTCCATATTAGGAACTTGTAAAGGCGGTCTTTTTCATTCAAGAGTATATGTTGCATGTTACCGCAGTAAAGCTTCCTAAGTCCAATCTTATTAGGGTAGCAATCTCAAACATGTCTAACAACGTATAAGTAAGAGGTAAGAGTTGAACAACAAATTTTAGAGTTTCAAGTCTACTCCTATTCAAATGTTAGCACTAAACACACGTTCTCACACTTAGCAGTACAACAACAATGCCAAAACCTTAATTCCAAAAAATGGGTATATGATGAATTGGGTCAATGGGTCCAAGGGCCTCATCAGCATTTTCACATTTAGTTAATCTTAATATTTTATAATTAGTTGTTATTTTTATAGTTCTCTTGTGGGGATTAGGCTATATATAGAGCCATCCCTTGTAATAATATTTTTGTCTGGGAATAATCATAATAAAGATTAGTCTTTGGAGTTAGAGGGCAAACTCGAATTGTCCTTATAGGAGTCATTGGGCAAACTCGAATTGTCCAAACTATCTAGTCTGGGTAACGTATCTTGGCGATATGTTACAAAGGTATCAGAGCAAGTTTTGTTCCAAGTGGGAGAAATAATCCAAGTAAGGAATCTTGGGAGCAAGGGCTGCCCAAATTGAAGGAAGCCATTATCGGCCAGATTTTTGCCCTAGAGGAGATGTTTACCTGGCGGCAAGACAAAGATCGACCAAATCTTCTCGATTTTAATGGACGAGAGGGCGAGTTTGAGGGAACAAAGAGAAAAAGCAGAACCAGTTCGTAGGAGGCGAACGACTTTCACCGATGAATCTTCACATGAGAAAGTCGAAGAGAAATTAGGCATTTCAATGCCTCCATTAACGAAATGTATTGAAGACACCATTTGTGAAGATTCTGAGGTTAATGAAGAGAATGAAGAAAAATTAGGTTCTGAAGAAGAGATTAAGGTTAAAAATGTAGAAATCTTCAACAATAAGGGCCAAGTTTTACTTGGAATCATCAGAAAGTGGGAGAAGACAAGGCTTCAATAGAAAATAACAAAAGAACATAAAGAAAGAAAGAAAATAAAGAGAGGGAAAGCTGGAACAGAAAAAGTCATGGAAAGAAGGCAGAAGAAACAGGGGGTGCAGAGTAAACAAAGCAAATAAAATAAATGGAGAACCGAGAGTGGCAACACATGGAGACAATCAGTGACTTGAATATGGAAATGCCTATTTCAGAGAAACTACAAGAGGAAGAAGATTGGTGATGTTCATAAAGTGGAAAAGCTAGGTCAAGTATGTAATGGTTCGGGGGGAGGTCCGGGCTGGGGGCCGAAAAGACAGTGGTGGTGGCATGCAAATAGGGGAGAGCAAAGTAAGAGCAAAGCAACTTGCCTTGGACTTAAAGGTTGCTGAAAAATTACAGGAAGTCAAAGATAATGGTCTTGAAGAAGGCAGAGACAGATACGAGGGCAATGGACCATATCAGTTGACCGATGAATTAGGTATTGTCGCCGGAAAAGACTGGCGAATGGCCGGTATGAAAGAGAGGACAAAATCGAGCACAGAGGAGAAAAATGGGGGTGTAGAAAACGGCTCTTGGGCGGTGCAAGAGGTCACTAGAAAATTGCTACAGCTGACTGGAAAATTCTGGGCGACGTTCAGAGTAGTGGCCGGCATGAGGAAGAAAATGGTGAGAGAAGAGAGTTTCTGTGAAAGAGTTGATATTTTCTTAGGGTTGTTTGGCTTTAAGGAGAGAGAATGGAAAATGAAAGAGCCGGGAACAGGAGCAGTACCTTTCATGAACATGAGGATGACGTCAGCTTGGTTGTTGATGACTTGAGCGATTCCAGAATGAAATGGGTTGTTACGTTTCTAAAATTTAATTGGAGGGAGGTCCAAAACATTTTAAGGTCACCGTCTGCAAATGGGAAATTTTTCATTCAAAATATTCCACTCAATTTTTAAATCCTGACTCCTTTATTTCTCAATTTCACACACCAATTTTTATGAATTCTTTCCCAATTGAATTTTCTTATAACCTACCCAAGTCAACTAGTTTCGGGAAACTTTTTCTCAACCATTTATCTTGGTTTTCGTTGCTAATAGTGGATGGCCAAGTTAATTTTTATCCACCTTGAGGGCAAGGTGGAACTTCTGGCGGTCGGTAATATGATGATTTGGGCCAATGGGTCCAAGGGCATTATCGGCATTTCACATTTAGTTAGTCTTAATATTTTGTAATTAGATTAGTTGTTACTATTGTAGTTATCATGTGAGGATTAGGCTATGTATAGAGTCATCCCTTATAATAATATTTGGTCTGGGAGTAATCATAATAATAATTAGTCTTTGGAATAAGAGGGCAAACTCGAATTGTCCTTTTAGGAGTCATTGGGCTGACTCGAATTGTCCAAAGTATCTAGTCTCGGTAACGGATCTTGGCGATCTGTTACAGGGTATCAACATATTTCCTTTTTCCATTAATTTTAATTTTTTATTATCTAAACCCGTGTATCTAAATGCACATTCTTCATTTATATGCTCTAGATTATCGTCGGTCTTCTCGCCCTCTTTATAAATCCCTTGAGTTCAAATTTCTAACGTTTTTTAAGTCTTCGTTTTGAATTTTATTCCTCAATTTTGTGTCCACTTATACATCTAAGCATCCACACTTTCGATGATCTAATATTCCAAAAATAATTCTCCCTCAAAGCTAGTAGCCCTATCCAAATCCAAATAAAAGTAATAATAACTACCTAAACACATATACAACATCGAATGTATTCCCTCTAACCTTTATGAACCTTAGTAACAAGTTTATGGAAACTACACGATGCAAGCAGAAGATACATAATGTAAATATCTTCACAATAGCACGAAAAATTAAAATACCTGTAATTTAAGCCCAAGACCATGCACAATTTGAAATAGCTTCCTATATCCACTCCAATTGTAATGTTGTGGTGCAAGTGCCTCTACTATGCCCCACCAACAATCAACCATAACACCATCAACATTAATTGACTTCAAAACTTTTAGTTGCTCAATGAGGCTATGTCGATCCACCAAATCACAGTTCATGTCAATGATACCCAACTACATAATAGAGACACATGAGAGGGTATCATCAATTCATTTGAGGACTTTGTATTTTGTAATAGAACACAAGTGAAAAATGTAAAAGAACGTTTGTTAACATTACTTGTGAGACTATAAAAATACCACTATAAAGTCAATAGAGGATGTGAATCAATTTGGACAATCTAATGAGAAAAACTAAAAGATGCAAAAGAATAAGCAAAACTTACAGGCAACATCACGTAAACAGGAACATAAGGTGTTCCAACATAATCACGTTCTGGCAGCTTTGGGATTGTCTGTACTAACTCAAAAAATTAAAAAATTGTGAAATTGACTAGAAATAAGCGACTCAAAACTATTGGAGGTGCGAGAAGTTGATAGCCAAAAAATAAACAAGCTTAACGGGATATTAGAGTAGACAAGCTACATTTGACGATAATCGAAAATGAAACAAGATCACGAAATCTAACAATGGTAAACCTTCATAGTTGATCAACATCACAAAAATCATGAAGAAACTAAAAAAAATGAAAGTTTTTATAAATATACTTCCTCTATATACAGGCTACATTTGACGATAATCGAAAATGAAACAAGATCACGAAATCTAACAATGGTATACCTTCATAGTTGATCAACATCACAAAAATCATGAAGAAACTGAAAAAATGAACGTTTTTATAAATATACTTCCTCTATATTATATATGTGAACTAATTATCCCTAAAAGCTTCTACATCTTGGGGAAAACTACAAAAATATTATATTACCCAATTAAGCTTCCACTTATGAGGAGTTTGGGTGCTGCATATGCCTTAAGATAGATTTGTTGCCAAAAATATTCAAAACAATTCACATAAATAATTTTCATTTTACAACATGTCATTATAATATGAAACATAAGAAGCATAAACATTTGGCTCATCTTTGGGAGAAATAGAGCACTTAAATAAATATAGAGGTCAACATTATGGTATAAGATTACGGCAAGACAATTTGTCGGTTATGAATCACAAAATCTATGAGAACATTCCAAGTACTATAATCTATAAGTTACAACTTAAAAGTGTCTTTTTACTATAAGTTACAATGTTACATTACACATATGCATGCACAAACACACCCAAATACATCCTCTGTCCTTTGAATTAGCAACCTTCGCTATTATTTTCTGTTCAGTTTGCAACATTTGTTAGAAGTAATGTGAAAAATCCTAGACAAATCAGAAAACTAATGCAAGTGGTAGACTTTAAACTATTTAGACGAACAAGCCTAGAATGACCTAGAGTTAGAAAATATCCTAGACGTAGTAAACTCTAGAAATGATTATAAACAAATTAAAGAATGGTGATGTCACGTCAACAATGCACAATGCCAGTCCGCTGACAAGCATTAGGCTATAATATGTGATTACCTATGTATTGCAATCCAACTAATAAGAAACAAATCAAATACCTTCTCAAAGCTTTCTATCTAAATTTGGTATTAAAGCTATAAGCACACGTAATACCCAAAATTAAATAAATCCATGGCGAGCTACTTTTCATATTTTCCATTACTAATTTTTGAGGAGAAAGGATATTCATCGATCAAGGTTATATAGAGAAAGGATGAGGCATGCAAAGACATTCCTTGATCAATGTTATATAATGAAACGATGAGGCATGCTCAAAAAAAAAAGAAGCAAGAGGAGGAAAGGAAATCAATGCCAAAGCCTTATATTTGATACAAAAAGCGGGTTCAAATACCATCTTCCTAATGATTTTAAGGGCTGACACAACAAATGAGGCATTGGAAATTTTGCAACAAGACTTCTACGGATAGCAACGTGAGAACTAAGAAGTACTAAACTCCAATCTTTAAGTGCTTTGAAAATTTAAAATGAATAAAAGGAGAATTAAGGAAAGGTAATTCTTCAAAAGTAACTGAAATTGCGAATCAAATGAAATCATATGGAGAAAATATTTTGGATTATAAGTTTTAAGAAAATATTATTATCATTAACTAAAAAATATCATAATATATTGACACTTATTAAAGAAACAAAAGACCAATCAACAATTTCAGTTGAACTACTGATAGGATCATAGAGTGCCATGAACAAAGGAAGAATAAACACAGTAATGAAGAAGATAAAATAGACGGCTCTACAAGAAAATTTGAGCTGTTCACGCACGCATTTATTCTGAAGGTGGCTCCCAAGGTCAGTTGTTCACCATACTTGAGCTGTTGTCTTGTCTTTTTGTGATGCATTGAAATGTTGAAAACATAAATCTTGAAACATCCATATATGTTTCACTGTGGCAAATTACTTGATCAATCGATCGCCTCATACCGCCTAAAAGTTCAAGTCTTCATAAGAAGTGTTGTACAACACTCCGGCAAATTATTCTAGATATTATAGTCTTTGGGTGTCCGAATTATATTCATATGAGTGATGGGAAATTAGAGCCTAGGGCTAGAAAATATTGTGGGATATGAAGTGGGTGTAGAAGGGTATAGGGTGTGGTGAGAAAAACCAGAGAGGATAAGGATGTTGTATTTGATGAAAATGTTGTGTTATTTTCTAGTGTGGAAAAACCCTTGTCTAATGATGTAGATGCTCCTGATTTTCCAATGACGCACAAGAGGGGGTTCAACCTCTCAATATTAAGGAAAAAGATTAGGATGATAATCAACAAGAGAGGTCTTCTCCTTTGTCCTCTACAATGAAAAAGAGAAAGACCTGACTCCAAGAAGGTACATTGAAGAGTGAGATTATGTTACTTATGCTCTCAACATTGCTAGTGAAGTCGAGGCGGTGAATGAACCTACTACGTACAAGGAGGCTATGCCTCAAATGAGTCAAGTAAGTGGTTGATATCTACAAAGCAAAAGACAGAATCTCCAGCGAAAAACAAGACTCCGGATATTGTTGAAGCACCGAAGAAAAAAAAGAGTATTGGGTGCAAGTAGATATTGACGAGGCAGAGGGTCCTTCTAAAAGTGTTGCCCCCATCTACAAAGCTAGGGTAGTTGCTAAGGGATACCATCAAATAGAAAATGTTGATTTTCATGAGGTATTTTCAATGGTGGTGAAGCACTCTTTTATAACCAAGGTAGCTGTTATGGCATAGCTATGAGGTATTCATAAAGCAACCAGAAGGTTTTGAGGTCACCAAGGAAGAACATGTGTGTCGGTTGAAGAAATCATTGTATGGATTGAAGCACTCACCAAGGCAATGGTATAAAAGTAATTTGTTTGAGGTGGAGAATTTGAAAGAGTTGCTTTCAAGTAGAGATGGCAACGGATATTGGACCCGACCCGGATCCGTGGATCCATATCCGTTTTCACGGGTCTAGGCCTTTAAAAAATGAACTCGACGGATCCCGAATCCCATTCTCTCTTCCTCCTTTGGTCGGCATTAAAGGCTCCAAGCTTTCCATGGGATCCCTTTGGACGAGTGCGAGCCACATCAGAAGCTCCTTGTTATGCTCTCCACTTCTTTGAAAAAAGAGGAAGGGAGTTTAACGCAGCTCATGGCGTAATTCGAAATGAAGTGGATGATAGCTTTGATCAAAACTTTATTCCCCGCCCTGGATAACAATTTTTCTTTCGAACCTTGTAACTTCTTCCATGTGCGATCCCAAATCCCGGAAAAGGACAATTTCTTTGATCTGTCAAAGATGGTAGGCAAGCCAGGTATTTGTCGTGCCGCTGAACTTCATTGATATCAAGCAACCTGCAAATGTTGTCTCTAATATTACGGCCCAGCCCTTTAATGAAGGAGATTTCACTTTTTTTCAAGGTTAATTTTTTGGCTAGTTAGGTTGTCGTATTTCTGGAGAATGGATTTTATAATGGTGGCATCGCCATCGGTAGCACGAGCGAAGATAATGCTGTCGTCGGCGAAGAAAAGGTGCGATATGCAAGGAGCGTTTCTTGTGATAGAAATTCCTTGAAGCCTCCTCTCCATATGAGCCTTCTTCATGAGACTTCCAAAAACTTTTGCACAAAGAAGAAAAAGATACAGGGAGAGAGGGTCCCCTTGTCGCAAACCTCGCTGGTGGATAATAGGATCCGTTGGCTGCCCATTTACAAGGAATGAGTAGGATACCGTGGATATACAAGTCGTCACTCTTTCCACCCATGAAGAAGGGAACCCCATCTTTAACATAATGGAGGAGAGGAAATTCCATTCAACGCGATCATACGCCTTACTTATATCAAGTTTCAACGCCATGTACCCTTATTTCTTGGCTTGGTTGTGATGCATGAAGTGGAAGATTTTCCGAGGAGAGGAGGATATTGTCGGTTATGAGCCTTCCGGGAACAAAGGCGCTTTGACTTTCTTCAATAATGGTTGGGAGAAACTTCTTGAGACGATTAGTTAACACCTTCGATATGAGTTTGTAGGAGGCGTTGCAAAGGCTAATGGGACGTAAATCTTTCATATCTACCGGCTTGCTAACTTTAGGGATAAGGACCACAAAAGTATATTTTAACCTCGATGCGATGGCATATGTCCTCCATTGAGAAAAATCAAAATCATCAAGCAAAGTTCATCCCCCACTAGGTTCCAGTATCTCTTATAGAACAAAATGGAAGTCTATTAGTACCAGGGGATTTACATGGATGCATCTCCTAGAGCGTCTGGGTGAGTTCGTCTTTCGAGTAAGGACGCAATAAATCAGCAGCCATGGGGGCGTCGATCCTAGGATTGATCATATCCAGTTGGTCAATATTGATGGGCGTGCGAGAAGACAAGAACAAGTCTAAGTAAAAGTCAATGACCACTTTCTTGATGTTATCAATTGAAGTCTGAGGGTTTCCATTTTTATCATGAAGCATATTGAGTTTATTCCTTTTAAATCCTGCTTGCAGCCATAGCGTGGAAGAACGTAGTATTTTTATCTCCGTCTATCAGGATGAAAGGGCGACATTGTTGACATGTCGCAGTTTCTTCACTCCTCCTAAGATCACGCAACTCTTTCTCCACCTCCCTATTCTTATCAATCACAATTCTGTTTTGAGGAAGCGTTCGAAGACGTTTCATTGTTCTCTTAATGCACCAAATTAAGGGGTGAGTAGCACTCCTTAATTTGCCTTTATTTGTTGATGAAGAAGTAAGAAAGAATCATCCAATCCAAGCCTTCAAAACAGCCACAGCAATCAAATTCAAGAACTCACTTCTTGAAAATCTGGTTGTCAAACCACCTTGTGTGTTGGTTTGTGTCTTTGTGAAATGAGTGTTGCAACCCAAGGATTGACTACCTTGTGGTGTGCAAGGTCATCTTTGAGTTGTGTGACTAACATTTCAAAGGGATGAGTGTGACTAACACTCAATACTCAAACAATCAATGTTTGAAGAATAAACAAGTGTTTTAATTTCTGAAATTTATGAAAACTATCTTTACAATGCATCATGTCTCTTATTTATAGGCTAAGAGGCCCTCTAAAATTAACTTAGGCTTTAAACAACTCAGCCCAACATAAGAGAAGTGTTAAAAATGTCACGTGCTAAACATGTGCACGTTTTAAGGCACAAAAATCAGAAAAAACAGCAAGCACAAATCTGACAGCAAATCTACCGAACATTCTACCTTCAGCTACGTTTCTAGTGGTCTTCCCAATGTTTTTGGAAGGAATCTTGGGTCAAGTAAGTGAGATTGCAGTGTGGAGATTCCATATTTGCCCTTCATTTTCTCCAAGGAGCCTCGATCTGTGCTGGACAAACTCCGCAAGGTGCCCTGGTCAGCACATTTGCTGCTGTCAAATCTAAGGTGTTTTTTTGTTGACCAAGCAATCTTCCACTCCATTTTTTATGGTTCTCCTAAGGTTGTTGGAGGTCGTCTTGGGCCTTGATAGTAAGGGACATGTATTGAGATTTTAGATCTGCCCTTGGTGTCCCCAAAGGTGCTCATGTTAGTTCGTGAAGATGCCCGTGAGGTGGGCTGGTCGATTGAAAATCGTGGCTGGTAAACTTGATTGTTTATTGTTGTTTCTTGGGGTCTTTGATGCATGTGTTGATTTCTAAGCTGTGTATCATCACCACCTTGCCCCATATCTTCTTCTCCTACACTTGAACCATGTGTGCCATACATATTTGGTTCAACTCCCCCTTGTTGAGAGAGGATTGTCCTCAATTCTATAGGTGTGCCTTTATCTACTTTAAGCTTGTATCTCACATTAGCTTGATGAATATGCTCTGAGATTGAGTTGTGCAGCTTCATCATTTCCTTGGCTTGCTCCACAACAACTATGAATTTCCTGGCATGTCCATGAGTAGAAATCGGAGAAACAAGTAATAATGAGTTTTTTTCAGAGGCACATTCAACAAGTAGATGCTTAGTGTTATAGATGGAACTTCTATCACGAGTAAACTCTACTTGACACAGCTGGAGATCCCAATCCCTTAGTTTTTGTTCACTAAGGTGCTTAAGATTGAGTCCAAGGTCTTGTTAGTACCATCTGTTTGCCCATAAGTTGGTGGGTGGTAAAATGTACTAAAACAAAAGCTTTGTGCCTAATAGTCTCCATAAGGTTCCAAAAAGTAACTAAGAAATTCGTTGTTTCTAGCAAACTTATGCAATCTCATAATCTCTGCAAAGTACCATTTAGCTATATGTTGAGCATTATCTACCCTTTTGTAGGTAATCAAATGTGTCATGTCTAATAATCCATTCTTAGCTCTAACAAGGGTTATGCTACGATGTTCCCAAGGTGTAGTAGTAAGAGGTAAGGGTATGCATTCTCCTTTAAGATCATCAATCATCTCCCAAAAGTTACCTCAACAACCTCCTTAAGATCTTTAACAATTTCTTCACTACCCCCTTTATTGTGTGGTTCTGGATATTCATCATATATAGGAACCACAGTTGAATACAAGTCGAATTCCTCTTGTTCAAAAATAATTTCATCACCTTTGGTCTCCGCAATTCTCTCAAAGCTAATACCACTATTGCTATCTCTTGATGGTTCTGGTTTCATATCCTCAGTCTCATGAACCTCACTTAACAAAGACAACCTCTCCCACTCTTGCCCGCAATCAACTACAGTCTTGCTACCTTGGGTCAGGTTATTCCATTGTAGGTAGAGTTGTTGTCGATAGGTTGCAGGAACATACTTTTTTCTTAAGTGTTTCTTCAGTTTTTCCCAAGTATTAATCCTACCTTTATCCTCTCTTCTCCTTTGTTTTTGTAAACCTTTAAGCCAAATAGCAGCCATCTTACTGAGTTTTATCTTTGTCAACTGATATTGTCTCTCGCGGGGGTGTCTCCTTAAATTCAAAATACCTATCTAAGCTTGCTTCCCACTCAATATATACTTCAGGGTCATGGTTCAAACCATCAAACTCACCAATATCAATTCTAATGGTCCTGTCCTCTTGGTTTCTTGGTATGGGATTGTTAGGTTGTGTATTAGGTCTCTCAGTAGGCATTAATCCCGCATTAGCTAGAGCCTGAGTGATTTTTCTTAATGAGTTCTCTATGTTATTCATTCTAGCATCCATGGCTCTAATTCTCAACAGCTAAGACTAGCACAACAAAGAATCAAATGAATAAAATACAAAAATCAGGAATCAATGATGATTCTATAATAGCACTCTAAGCGTGTGTGTGCTCAAGACAAGAAACAGGAATTTGCAAATTTGCACTACAAATTTCTAAAATGCAATCTAACTTATTACACAAAATTCAGAAACCAAGTTGTCCAATGATTGTGACAGCAACTAATTTGCAACAACAATATGTGATTACTGTTATACCAATCACAAGAATATAAGATGTGTACGGATTAGTTGTACCAAATGTGATGCAATTGTGTATAGAAAATGTGTACAATACAAGAACTAGTAATCTCAAACCAACAAAACAAATGTGATACAAATGTGTAAGTTGTACCACAAGTTCTAATCAATTGTACTCACTAAGAAACAAAAAAAAACGACAAACTGTAATTGTGCACCAATGCAGCAGGTTATGCACACAAAAACAAAAGAAGTAAGAAAAAAACGCATTAGAGCAGCTATTGCACCAGTATATTCTGACAGCAAAAACCGAACATGCTTGTGTTCAACAAAAAAATTCAAGATTCAACAAAATACCCAAAATGTGTAGGAAAGATGGATATTTTGCTGTGATCAAGCATAGAATACAGCACAAAGACAAGAAGATTTGTTTAAAGATTTTAAAGGGCACGATATAAAAACAGAAGTAAAAAAAAATTTAAGCAGCAATGCATCAAGATGTTGGCACAAGAAGAATGCTGACAGTAGGTATGTAATTATCACTAAATGCCAATATCCAAGGCTGCAGCAATATGACTCAAGAATCAATTCAATCAATTTTGATACTTTAATAATAATATACTTGCACACCAATGTACACCAACTATTTCGGATGACAGCAAATTCAAGAAACAAATTGACAGCAATATTTGTGTTTTCTTTGGATAGCAAATTTAATCAATTTAATCAAGATGTGCACAACAAATTCAATTTTCCAATGTGCACAACAAACAAAAGAAACAAGCAACCAAATTCATGCAATTTGATCTAGGATGGCACAAACAAAATTCTGTCAGAATGTGGAATATAATTTCTGATTTTTTGTTTTTGTTATACCGCAAAGAGGTATAAAAAAAATGCGATGATTCTTGTAATATGAAACGTGGTTAGTAAAAAACAATTGAAAAAAATCAGATGTGCAACAAATTTTTTTTTTTTTTTGAACAAAAAATCAGTACACACAGCAGGTCACAACAGCTCAGAATGTTTATTGCACAGATCAGATTTTTTTTTTTTTTGTTCTTGCGTTTTTTTTTTTTCTTTTCTTTTTTTGATTTTCAGCAATGCAAGGAGTAATTCTAATGTATAACAGAGCCTTCTACAAATATACCACAAAGAAAATCAACAAAAAAAAACTATGAATCAAAAAACAACAAAGAAAAAAAAAATCAGATTTGAACCATACAAAAAATTTCGTTCCTGACTGTATGTTCAAGAACTTGCGTATGCACTTAACACAGAGATTTTACAGTCCTCAAACAGTAAAAAAAATCAATAGGACTCACGCTATGATTACTTCGTAACGTAATCAAAGGGAATGAGAAAGATCTCACCAAAGATGCAAAAATCCGAATTCCAGAAACGCTCCAATAGATTGTTCTTGATTGTGTGTTTGTGCCCCTCCTCTTGCCCTCTCGTTACTTCCGCTCTAATACCAATTTGCACCAAATTAAGGGGTGAGTAGCACTCCTTAATTTGCCTTTATTTGTTGATGAAGAAGTAAGAAAGAATCCAATCCAAGCCTTCAAAACAGCCACAGCAATCAAATTCAAGAACTCACTTCTTGAAAATCTGGTTGTCAAACCACCTTGTGTGTTGGTTTGTGTCTTTGTGAAATGAGTGTTGCAACCCAAGGATTGACTACCTTGTGGTGTGCAAGGTAATCTTTGAGTTGTGTGACTAACAACTCAAAGGGATGAGTGTGTGACTAACACTCAATACTCAAACAATCAATGTTTGAAGAATAAACAAGTGTTTTAATTTCTGAAAATTATGAAAACTATCTTTACAATGCATTATGTCTCTTATTTATAGGCTAAGAGGCCCTCTAAAATTAACTAAGGCTTTAAACAACTCAGCCCAACATAAGAGAAGTGTTAAAAATGTCACGTGCTAAACATGTGCACGTTTTAAGGCACAAAAATCAGAAAAAAACAGCAAGCACAAATCTGACAGCAAATCTACCGAACACTCTACCTTCAGCTACGTTTCTAGTGGTCTTCCCAATGTTTTTGGAAGGAATCTTGGGTCAAGTAAGTGAGATTGCAGTGTGGAGATTCCATATTTGCCCTTCATTGTCTCCAAGGAGCCTCGATCTGTGCTGGACAAACTCCGCAAGGTGCCCTGGTCAGCACATTTGCTGCTGTCAAATCTAAGGTGTTTTTTTGTTGACCAAGCAATCTTCCACTCCATTTTTTATGGTTCTCCTAAGGTTGTTGGAGGTCGTCTTGGGCCTTGATAGTAAGGGCCACGTATTGAGATTCTAGATCTGCCCTTGGTGTCCCCAAAGGTGCTCATGTTAGTTCGTGAAGATGCCCGCAAGGTGGGCTGGTCGATTGAAAATCGTGGCTAGTAAACTTGATTGTTTATTGTTGTTTCTTGGGGTCTTTGATGCATGTGTTGATTTCTAAGCTGTGTATCATCACCACCTTGCCCCATATCTTCTTCTCCTACACTTGAACCATGTGTGCCATGCATATTTGGTTCACTTGAGCCAAGCAATTTCCTATTGGGGGCGCTTGAAGGTCTCTTTATCCCACTTCATGAGAAGTTTTCCACAATGCTTATTTTGTCCAAGAAGACCCTAAGCCATGAGACTTATCCCAAAGATCTTTCATGAGATTGTCAAAATTATCAACTTGGAGCCATTTTGCTTCAACAGGAAAATCTTCTTGTAGAGCAAAGATTTCCAAGCGTTAGAATCTAAATTATCGCCAAAGAAAATACAGAGAGGATAATTATCCGAGCTATCCCAAACAATCGTTTCCGCGATGGCGTCTCTAAAGATATCGTGCCATACCGAGTTAGCAAGCACACGGTTCAGCCTCTCCTCAATAAAACCATTGTGCTACCATTGGACCACGTAAAGGGATAACCCTTATAACAGACATCTCTAAGATTGTGACAGTCTAGAGAATCTCTAAAAGCTTTCATGGAGTAAAAATCACACTGGTTGCCCCCACTCTTCTCATAGGCAAAGAGAACTTCATTAAAATCACCACCTATCATCCAGGCCATATCAGATTCATTACCCAAAGATTTTATTAAATCCCACGTTTTCTGTTTACAGCCACTATCCGACAATACATATACCCCGGTGGTACCAATCAAAGATGCAGTCATTGATTCTCCCGAGAGGCTACAATTACCGCGAGCAAACATAAAACATATTAATGACATGACGAGGAACGCATTTTTGCTATAAACAAAAAAAATATGCTGGTGGTCTGGGCATACTATATGTAAGTATAAGTCCATTCACGATAACACGTAATAAAAAAAAGGCACATTCCACTTCGACAAAAGACCCACACCCAAGTTCCATAGCTTTGGGTTCTCTATCCCGATCATGATTTTCCTACTCCAAAAGGGGAAAGGTCCTTCCCTTTGGGGTCGGTTGTGGGCGAGGAGGGATTCGAACCCCCGACACCGTGGTTCGTAGCCACGTGCTCTAATCCTCTGAGCTACAGGCCCCACCCCGCCTCCACTGGATCTGTTTCCGGGGGTATCCTCAAAAAAAGGAACCTTTCCTCTCCCCAGCCATTTCGGGTTACGAAGGTGTGAAATCGCGTTTCTCTCTACTCTATAAGAATAAGAACGGTGCATTCCGAGGTGTGAAGTGGGAGAGAAGGAATGTCATAATTGGGTTTTTGAATAAGACGACCTTTTCATTCTTATTACTTTTTCATATTGAAAAAGCACTGGGATTAACATTACGCTCCGTCTATAATCTTCCAATAAGCCCTAGTTTCAACTTATTTTCTTCCTCCTGCCCTACGTTATCCTTTCATTCCACGTCATCATCATCTTCAGAAAGGTTACCATCAAGATTGTACTCGTGTTTATCCTTCTCTGTGTGAGGAACAGAGATAACTTCATTCGCAAGATTGGTATTACTTTTATCAAGTTTTGAGGAATTACTCGATACCCTAGAATCATCTTGTGAGAATTTCAATGTCGCCATCAGGGAAACAGTGAAGACAAAAACCACCGACGAGAAAAGATAAAAGAACAGGAACAAAGAAGGAACAAAGAAGACAAGACTTCAATGGATGAAGACAAGAAAACTAGCACACCAGGCTAGAGAGAGACCCTCCCAAGGAAAACCTAGAGGAAAAATTCGGAATGAACACTTGAAGGGTACTTCAAATGTGTGTCTAATGTATAAGAAAGATACTTCTCAACCAAACTCCAAACCTCTTATCATCTATCTGCTTCATAATGTTTTGTCAATGATGAAGCTAAAATCAAGCAATAAAACCGCAAAATTAAGCACATAACCAAATTATTAATTATCACATACGCTTAATCAAATAAACATTATTTTATCAAAAATGAAATTGAAAATTGACCAAATGCTTGATCATGAACTCATTACAAGTATAAATAAAAGACTAAAATATTACCTCTTTATCTTCAAAATTATCTACTGAAGAACATTCATCATAATCACTACCCGCAACGTTGACAAAGATACTTTTCAATCTCTCACCTCCGGTTTGAAACTCAACCCATCTCTGAGTCTTGTATCTCGATGACCCGGAACTCGCTCTGACATGAAATTTGCGTGTTTTACCGGAAATTGAACTCGGACGAGCTGGGCTGAGTGATAAGGTTAATTTACTCAACAGGAGTGTTGTTGTTTGAAACGATGCCGTTCTCATATTTGGGAAATCTTTTTTAGCAGATTAACAAACGAAGGAGATAGAAGAAGATCAACAAATCTGGAACGTTGAGCAATCCAAGAAAAAAAGAATTAGAATCTTCAAGTCCGGAATCTCTCAATAATGTTTTCTTAAAACTTATATCCCACTTTTTTTTTTTAACAAAACCTGTGAATTGAAACTAGCTCAAATCGAGCTCAACCAATGTCTGAATACAAGAGGGAAAGGGAGGCATATAAATACGCTCCTGATTAAAATCGGTATCATGCCTAACCACAAAATGAGCGACCGTATTACCCGCTCGACGCACAAAATTAGCTCTAACATGACTAAAAGAATCGAGCAACATGAATAATGTCTCATAGGCCAAATGGATATGGGCCCGACCAACCTCCCTCGAAATAATAGCCGAAATAACATTGAGCGCATCACCCTCGACATGGATATAGTCGAACCCCAAACGCTTAGCCACAATTAAACCATACGCGGCTGCCATAATTTCCGAAAGCTCAATACTCCAAGTGGCTTGGCAACGACGAGTCCCAGCAAGAATAAGTTACCCCTTATCATCACATAAGGCGACCCCCAAACCTCTACACCAACCACTACCAATATAAGCATCAAAATTTAGCTTGACCCATCCCGGCCTCGGGGGGTGCCAAGAATCGGCTGGAGGAATCTTTGGCGCAGTAACCACGAAAACGCGATGAGCATAAACTTTGTAATTGTCCACCATCTTGATCAAAGCACTAGACAACTTTCATGGGTCTTCACGAGTGTTATCCATGACATGTTTGTTTCAGCCCACCGCCCATCCAACAAGCCCAAAGCGAAGCACAAAGGATACCTACATCATCAATAGAGACATGAGAATATATCCATAAAAAGAAATTAATAAAAGAGTCTTGAGGTGCTTCCCTAAACAAAGCTTCAAAAGGAGAGTCAACCCATAAACACCGAGGGTCCTCACAATCTACCAAGGCATGGCAAATAGTTTATGTCGCCATCTCGCATCTAGGACAAACATCCGAGTCACAAATATGTCGCCGAAAAAGCACATCCCGAACCGGAAGGGAATTCTTTCTAGCTCTCCATAAAAAATGTCGTAATTTAGGCGGGCCTTGAATTTTCCAGATTTTTCCCAACACCTTATCAACCCCAACGACACGCACCGTCGCTCCTCCCAACATACCAAGCTAATACCCGGTTTTAACCGTGTAACAACCATTTCGGGTAAAACCCCAAAAGACCGTATCCGCACAAGCATGAACACCGAGAGGAATACTAAGAATTGCATCCACAGTATTTTGATCAAAAGAAGATAGCAACCAAGGAATATCCCACTCCATATCCTCATGGCGAATAAAAGAACTCACCCAAGAATCCCGATCTTGCCCATCTTTCCAAACCGGCACCACAAAACGCCCATCCCGAAGAAGTCATTTGTCACTAGATTCCCGAATATTAGAACCATTTCCAACCCGCCACCCAAGACCTTCAAGAAGCAACGACTTAGCGCCCCACATAATCCTCCAAGAAAAACTCGGATTAAAACCACGCCTCGCATCCAATACAGAGTCATGTTTAAAATACCGAGCTTTGAGCACCAACCCAAGTAAGCTATTTTGATAACCGGTTTTTAACGCGTCGTTATACGCTAGAAACTCAAGTCAATCAAACACATTTATAAACACCCTAAATACAACTATAGCGAGTATAGAGGTAAGTTGGGGATCGAACCACAGAGACAAGGGATGCTAGACTAAAGGTTTTGTGTGGGAAAGGTTGATGGTGTGTAGGTTGAAAGGTGGGTGAACTAAACTAATGACAAATATAAAGCAAGGAAAAAAAGTGGGCTTAGGTTAGGTCCACCCTAGGTAGGTCTATTAGAAATAGAGATAGGCTAGGTCGAGGGAGATCGAACGAAGGTCAATCGAGACAATCTAGACATTGAGGGGAAGTTGATGACCTATAGTCATGCGAACGACCCATAATTGCCCTATGTCTCACTAAGGAGTGGCAGGACAAGATTCGACTCGAATATCAATCAACAAACCAACATCAATCTCAACCATCTTCCTAAACATTAAACACAAGACCAAAACCCTAAGGTTTCTCTAATCTAAAACCCCTAAAACAACTACTCTAGCATATTTGAACTAACTACAACTAAGAACATGAGAGAAATCATGGATGAAAACATTAGGACAAGAAGAAAAACCAACAAGAAACAAGAGCAAAGCAATAAATATAACTACCATCTACTCTACAAAGCAATAAGAAAAGAAAGAACAAGATTGAAGAACAAATGAACAATAAATGAAGCAACAATCAAAAGAAAAGTAAAGTAACCATTAAATGACATCAAAGTAAAGATATTGAAAAAAAGAAACAAATAAATAAAAGTAAACTTACATAAATTTGGAGTGAAAGTGAAGATACAAAACTTGAAATGTAAAGAGAAAGCATAAACTCTAATCTAGGGCATAAAATTGAAATGGAAAGCAATAAATTGATGTTCTAAGTTAAGAGTAAAACTTTCAAAATAGGCATGGGGTTAATGTACAGAAAATGGGGTATTTATAGCCCTAAAACATAAGGCAAAGAAAGCCCTAAAATATCCCTCGAGAATAGCTTGCGAAGAAAATTAATTCCGCGGAAACAGAGACCATTCGGCCGAATATAAATTTCATTCGCCCGAATGAAATCATTCGATCGAATGAAATCATTCGACCGAATGGAAAAGTCATTCGGTATTTCCAGGGGCATGACAGCAGAATTCTTTAATGTATTGTTATCATTCGACCGAATTGACCAAGTATTCGTTCGAATGGTGTTCTTCCAGCAGCAAAATGCAAGTAAATGCCTTAATCTTACACTTTAAATGTGTTGCCTAACTTTTCATTTCCATGGTTTGCCTAACTTTTATATATATATATACACTATATAATATAAAAAATTTTCTAGAGTGAGATAGTCTGACGCTGTAATGGGCGCTTAGCTGTTACTTCGCCGGACATTCCAACCAACAGTCACCGGTAGCTAGCACCACCATGAGAGGCGGCCGGTCTTCGAGAGGAAGAGGAGGGCGTGGTCAGGGTGAGGAATTTAGAGATTTGAGTGCAATCACAAGGAGTGGAATTGGCAAGGTAAATTCTAGGGCAAGCAAAGAAGGGATGGAGGAGGAACCGGCAACCACAGACGGAAAGCCACCGCCTGTTAACAGCCGGAGTACGGAGGAAAGGGAGGAGCTTGGGCATGCACGAACAGAGGGAATGCTGGGACTGAAGCAGAAGGTCTTGGAGCTTCAAAAGCAACTCGAAAAAATGGCCAATTCGGTCCCAATTGCTGCTGAACAGAACGAAAATGACCAAAAGGAGATTGAAGAAACAGTGACAGAGGAGGTCTTTCCAGCTTTGAGTAAGAATCAGACTCCTATTTTTCCAACCCCTCAATTGACTTTGTGGAAGGATAACGTAAAAAGCTCATCCCCTAAAACTGGTATGACACTTAAATTTGTACCCCTTGTGTATGAAAATGGAAACCAAGTAGTCCAAATTGACTCCCATGATGTTGTTGAGTTAGTTAAATTTTGGGAACAAGCTGTGGTGGTTTACATTGTTGGTGGTAATGTGTCAATTGAGATTCTTAGAAGTTACATTAGGAAGCATTGGACCTCTGTTAGCATGCCCGTTATTCATACCCACGAGGAGGGTTATTTTATTTTGAGGTTTAACACTGAACATGATTGTGAAGAGATACTCAAAGGTGGACCTTACTTTCTGAACAAGACCCCAATGGTAGCAAAAAAAGTGGAATAGCAACTTTGATTTTAAGGAGGAGATCATGCGTGTCATCCCTGTTTGGGTCCGACTTCCCAACCTTCCTCTCCATTGCTGGGGTGAAGACACTCTAAGTAGAATAGTTAGTCCTATTGGAGTCCCAATACTTGCAGATGAGTGCACGGCGAAACAACTTAAAGTGTCATATGCTAGGGTGCTAGTGGAAGTGGATGTTACCAAGGAGTTTGTGAAGGATATCAGAGTGCGTGATAATTTGGGGCGTGAATTTATTCAAAAAGCAATACCGGAGTGGAAACCGTTCTTTTGTAGGAGTTGTAATAAATTAGGGCACGACTGCAGAATGATCCAAGCTAAGCAAGCAAGTAATGTAGAGGGCAATAGAAAGGAGACCAAAAAAATGTGGATACCATCATCTTTAGCTAAAGCTATGAATGGAATCAATACCATAGAGGAGTTAAGGGACAAGCTGTCAATGTTTAGTGGAAATGAAATGGATAATCAGGGGGAGACAAATCAAGAAGAGCATGTTACACAGGTTGTTACCAACAATACCATAGAGGAACCGTTTCTTGATAATGCACAGCCCAGTACCTTGTTGGACAGCAGCACACGCACTGCTACTGATGGTGCATAGAGTGTCGTGTATGACAGCAGCCCACACAGTGCTACTGACCTGCCAGCAGGTGCTATGTGCAGCCACAGTGAAGCTTTTAACAGGCAGCAAGATGGCTCAAATGGATGGACTCCTGTTCTATCCAAAAATGCTCGAAAAAAACAGCATATTAGCGTGCCAGTTTCTGATATGAAGAGTACTAACCATGCTACGATAGGGGACACAGAGGCAGCAGCTCGAACAAACCTTCATAGGGACGGGAACCCTCCAATTCCCTCCGAATCATGATTATTGTTTCTTGGAATGTTCGGGGTATGAATAACCCCGTCAAAATCAGGGAAATTAAAGCGTTCCTTGAGTCGAAGAATGTATGTGTTGTTGGCTTATTAGAAACAAAAGTAAAAGCTCCTAATGCAAATAGAATCCAAAGTAAGCTAGGTAGTAATTGGAAGTGGTACATGAATTACACACATCATGGGAATGGTAGAGTCTGGGAAGGTTGGCGCCACGACAGATGTAAAGTGATACAGTGTGATACTCATCAACAATTTATTGCCACTGAAATTACCCCCATAAATTCGGATGTTAGTTTTCATGTTGTGTTTGTTTACGGGATGCACACCGTTAGTGACAGGAAAAGCTTGTGGAAGGACTTGGAGAAATTAGACTACAATTCAGTGTGTCTGTTCATGGAAGATTTCAATGCAGTTTATAATGATAACCACCGGGAGAATGGTTCGCAAGTGACAACCTATGAAACTGCGGATATGCAACAATGGCTCGCGGGTAAAGATCTTCACTCCATCAGTGAGAGAGGTCACAAATACTCCTGGAAAAATAGAGAAGAAGGCGAAAACCGAATCCTCACAAAGATCGATCATGCAATCGGGAATATAAAGTGGCTTGATGCTTATAGTCATGCGAGTGTTTGTTATGCTAACTCGCAATTTTCCGACCATACACCTCTGATATTGAAACTCACAGAGTATGATCAGAAGTAGAGCAAATCGTTCCGTTTCTTCAATTACCTTTGCTATCATCAAGACTTTCTTAGGGTGGTGGAGGAAGCATGGAGTATAGGAGTTAAAGGGGTTGGCTTACAGAGATTTTGGCACAAAATGAACAACGTCAAAAAGAACTTGAAGCTTCTTCACAAGATAGAATTTGCGGGGATCAGGAATAGAATTGCACAATGAGAAGATCGCCTAGCTAACATCCAAACGAGCTTGCAACACAATCCTACTAATGCGGTCCTTCACAAGCAAGAAAAAGAGGCCGCTAGTTTGGTTCGAAAATGGAGAAACATAGAAGATAAGGCCCTTCATCAGAATGCCAGGGTGAACTGGGTTAGACACGGGGATGAGAGCTCATCGTTCTTTCATGCTTCCATCAAGGAGAGATTGGCCTCAAACAGTATTCACGAGCTTCAGGGTGAGAATGGTAGCTGGCTGCGTAATTCCCAGGAGATCCAAAAGGAAATCTCCCGTTTCTACCAAAACCTCCAAGGGACCTCTACTCCCCACCTAGTAGGAATTGATAGAAACATAATGTGAGCGGGGTCTCAAATTGACAATCGGAGTAGCCAGGATCTCATTCAAGACGTTCAGGATGTGGAAATTAAGAAAGCCTTGTTTGAGATGGATGATAACAAAGCCCCAGGTATAGACGGATTTAATGCATGCTTCTTCAAGAAGACGTGGGACATAATCAAAACTGATTTCATTGCCGCCATCAAAGAATTCTTCAACTGCAATTCTCTCTTTCCTCCCTACAACTGCACATCCGTTACTCTGATCCCCAAATCCTCAAATGCCAACAGAGTGGGTGACTTTAGACCGATTGCTTGCTGTATAGTAATGTACAAAGTTATATCCAGGGTGCTTGCGCATAGACTTCAGAGGGTGATGGGGTTGGTGATTGATCAAGCCCAGTCAGGGTTTATCCCAGGTAGGCAGATGGCAGACAATATTCTCCTTGCAGCTGAGTTGATCAAAGGGTACAATATGAAAAACAACAGCCCAAGATGCATGATCAAGATGGATCTCCGGAAAGCCTATGATTCTATTAGTTGGGATTTCTTGTTCTCCGTTATGGACGAGATGGGGTTCCCTAATAAGTTTGTAGACTGGATTAAGACGTGTGTCTCCACGGTATCCTTCTCCATCCTTGTTAACGGCATGCCCATGAAACCGTTCGCTGCTAAGAAAGGTCTCCGCCAAGGAGACCCGATATCGCCGTATCTCTTCGCCATTGCTATGGAGTATCTTTCTAGGCTCATGAAAAAGCAGAGTGACATTGCTAGTTTCCACTTTCACCCTAGATGCAGGCGGGTTCACATCACTCACCTTCTGTTTGCAAATGACCTCCTTTTGTTCTGTAGGGCGGACATTCCTTCAGTTGATAGTATGATGAACACTTTCCAGAAATTCTCGAAAGCCTCGGGCCTTGAAGCGACAATAGCAAGAGTAATATTTATCTCTCTGGGGTCGATGATCAAGCCAAAGATAGTATTCTGAATCAGCTAAACATGGTTGAGGGGTCGTTTCCGTTCAGATACTTGGGAGTCCCCCTGCACTCAAAGAAACTCAACTCGAGGGACTGTAGGCCTCTAGTGGACAAAATTGTGGGGAAAATTGGCTACTGGTCTTCTAGATTGCTCTCCTATGCAGGTCGTATTCAGCTGGTTCGTAGTGTTATCGGTGGTATGCATAACTTCTGGGCTCAAATTTTCTGTCTTCCCAAAAAAGTGATCAAAATGGTAGAGAGCATCTGTAGGTCCTTCATCTGGACGGGCAAGGAGGGGATGTCAAAGAAAGCTGCTAGTTCCCGGAAGCAAATGAGCTTGCCTTACTCTAAAGGTGGCCAGAACCTGAGAGACATGTACATTTGGAATAGGGTAGCCATTCTGAAACATCTGTGGAACATCGCGAGTAACAAAGAGAATTTGTGGGTAAAATGGGTGCACAGCTACTACATCAAATCACAAGATATCCAAGATGCCTGTCCTTCCATTCATGCATCTTGGAGCTTCAAGAAGATTATTAAGGAGAGAGATCTCCTTGAAAAGCTAGGGGGATGGGATAATATCATTAAAGGTGGATCCTTCCACATTGGGCGTGTGTACGAGAGTATCATGGCTGAAGAGCCTAGGGTCCCCTGGGGGAGCATTATGATTAGAAACATGGCAAGTCCTAGCGCCAAATTCATCATGTGGCTGGCGATCCAAGACCGGTTGGCTACAAGAGATCGAATTGTGAAATGGTATGACATCGAGGATGAAAATTGTGCTTTGTGTAATGGTGCCCGAGAATCTGCTCATCACCTGTTTTTCGATTGCTCGAATGCAAAGGTAATCCGATCTAGAGTTTTCAGTTTCCTGCCTAAGGGACTTGATGATCCTGATTTCCACTCGGAGATATGCAACATGAGTAAACTCAACAAAAAGAAAACATATCGTGCTAAGCTGATAGTTGGTCTATGGACGGAGATGATCTACGGCATTTGGATGCAGCGCAACAGAAAGATTTTTGATAACCATTCCCTCAGTCTGAAGGAGGTTATAGATTGTATAGTCTTTAGAGTTGTAGGATGAGCAAACAGTAGGAAGGTGGACATGCTTTGTAATTAGTAGGTAGTTTTTGGGCCTTGTATTTTTGGGCTTTCGCTCTCCTTTTTGTAAAGAGCGGTAGCATTTTTGGTGGCTCGGGTGGGAGTTAATTTCCTCCCTGGGCGTCTGTTGTTTTGTCTCTTTCTTGTTATATAATACACATTAATTGGCAAAAAACAATATATGTATATATATATATATATAGATATATATATAGATATATATATATATATATATATATATATATATATCTATATATATATACTATATATATATATACATATATACTATATATATATATATATATATATATATATATATATATATATAGATCTATATATATATATATATATATATATAGATATATATATATATATATAATATATATACTATATATATATATATATATATATATATATATATATATATATATATATATAGATATAA
>JAAKBH010001131.1:0-48010 GCA_019776075.1 Amaranthus palmeri
CGAGATCTTGACTTCACCTAAAGTATAGCATTCATATAATTAAGCAACAAACTCAAATCTATCCACCCCGGCCAAACCAAGACTTGCGACTTTGGATTTGTAGTCTAACTTCACAGTAATTCACGTGAGATTCTAACCAAATACCTAAAAACATAACCTGCAACTCCCACTTCTAATTTCTAAAGTATTCATGCTCTTTTGTGAATCTGTATATTTTGTTTGCTATTTAGTTCACATAGCCTGAATGAACATCAAGATCAATCAAATTTAGATAGCATTGTTATTAAATACCAAAAAAACATATATGTAAGAATCAAGATTAAAAATAAGGAAAAATTACCTTGAATAATACGACCTTTCACTGATTTCCCAACAATAATACGAATTTTCAATTAACCATGAATATTACGAAGTTTAACCTGTGTTATTCGCTGGTATAACTAACTGGTTTATAACCGGTAGAACAGATCATTTATGCCCGTTGCAAATCAGATTGCATCCCCAACCTCTATTTCATTCTTTTTTTTTTCCAGATTTCTCACCTCATTTCCTTACTTTATCTTTTAATTTAATTACTTCTTTCAATCTTGAAAAATTTTACTTCTTCCATTTTCATTTAAACTAATTCGATGTTGAACATGTATTCCCCTTCATCATCATCATCTCAATCTAGAATATCAATTGCAAATGGAATTCCTTTATGTAATCATGGTGTTCATGCTAAATTACAAGTAGTCAAAAAAGGAACAAGAGTTGGTGAGAGGTTTTATGGATGTGCATTTTGGTTAGTAAGTATATATTCCTGAATAGCATTATTTTATTTTATGTTAAATTTTAATTTCTTTATCAATTAGGGTTTCATGATTTGATTTTAAATGTAGGCACAAGATTGTAAATTTTTTAAGTGGTAGAAAGATGTAGAGTATTCAAGTGGAATTTCTTCTTGTTTGGAAGTAGAGAAAGCTATGTTGATTGATAAAATAAAGAAACTGAAAGCCAAGAATGCAAAGTTAAAAGAAAGTGAAACAATGTTGAAGTTAGAGGTTGTAAAACATGTAAATGCAAAAAAGCATCAAGTTTTGTATTGCTGCATCATGGGTTTTATTTGGATTGCTCTTATTTATGTTAAGCTAAGTTTAAGAAATTGATCATGTTATGGAACTTCATGTATTGGAAATTCAATGTAATGAAAAAGTGTAACAAAGTTTCTTCTTATCAAGAATCAGCCGGTCTTGGCCGAGACCGTCTCATTCTAAGACGAGGCCCAGCCCACCTTTCTCTCTTTGATTCCATCTTTTGGGCATTTTTCAATTCTAATCATAAAGGTATCAGTTTTGACATTTTTCAATTGGAAGGGCATCCCGCGCGCGTGCGACACACGCGCCTAGCATTGGGCCGGCCCATCTCCCGTCTCATAATGAGACCGTCTCGACCAAGTTTTTGTGATCAAGAATTATAGCTTCAATCCATAAATGTTACCCTTACATACATAAGCATTCCTTATATACAATAGTACTAACTTTTTTTCCAAAATACAAAAGTACTAGATTACACCATAATGGTAACATAACACATATACAAAAGATTACACCATAATAGTAACTTAACACATGCATAAGAGCAGCAAAATGACACTTAGGGCCTGTTCTCTTCGTCTGATCTGATTGAATAAGGTCTGAATTTACTAAGGTCTGATCTGATCTGATCTGATCTGGTCTGATTCAGTCTGATCTGATCTGAATCTTTCTGATCTGGTCTGATCTGATCTGATCTGATCTGGTCTGGTCTGATCTGGTCTGGTCTGATCTGATCTGGTCTGATCTGATCTGATTTGATTTCATAAAGTTATTATTATTATTATTATTATTATTATTATTATTATTATTATTATTATTATTATTATTATTATAATATTATGATTATGATTATTATTATTCTTATTATTATTTTCATTATTTTTATTTTTATATTATTACCATTATTGTTATTATTATTATTACTTTTATATTATAATAATAATAATAATAATTATTATTATTATTATTATTATTTATATTATATTATTATTATTAGTATTATTATTAGTATCTAATTAAGAATTTAATAAATAAATAACTAATATTATTAATTTAATTAAAAAATAAATTAATAATAATGTCATTAACATATTATAATTAGTAAATAGTCATTATATTTATTATCTAATTAATTAATTAATTAAAAAATATTATTAATTAATAAATAAATTATATAATAATATTATTACATTACTATATTATTAAAATTATTTTTTATTTTATTTATTAATTATTTATTAATTAAGTAATTAATTAATTAATATTAATATAATATTAAGTAATAAGTAGTAATCATAATAATATAATAATAATAATAATAAATAATAATAATAAATAATTCATAATAATAAAAATATAATAGTAATATAATAAAATTATTATATTATTATATTATAATATTATAATAATAATATTATATTAATAATAATATAACAATAATAATAATAATAATAATAAATAATAATAATAATAATAATAAATAATAATACTAATAGTAATAATAATAATAATAATAATAATAATAATAATAATAATAATAATAATAATAATAATAATAATAATAATAATAATAATAATAATAATAATAGTGGAATGGTTTGATATGATCTGATCTGGTCTGGTCTGGTCTGATCTGATCTGGTCTGATCTGATCTGGTCTGGTCTGGTCTGGTCTGATCTGATCTGGTCTGATCTGGTCTGATCTGAAACTTTCTGATCTGATCTGATCTGGTCTGATCTGATCTGATTCCAATAAGAATAAGTAATAAGTCAAAAAAATAAGTTGAAGAGAACACCTTCTTAGTCTTGCAACATCAATTCTTTGTTGTTGATGCTTGAGTTAATACTATATTAGGAGGGTTTTTCTACCTCCTCTACTCCCTTTCTCTGTTCTAATTGTCTTGTTGTCTTTACCTAAAGAACTAGGTTGTGCAGACATGTTGTGATGGGATAAAACTAGTGTGTTGATTGCTACATCAACAATCGTTTTGTTCTTCCTCTACTTCTCTTCAATGGAGGTGGTTGCTCAATCGCTTTACCCTTTTTGGAACACTTCCTCTTGTTATACCCAACCTTATTAAAAATGCCACATGTGATTTGAAGGTCGTGTCGTGAGAGCTTTTTGGTTTTTTAGGATCTTCATGTGGACCCTTGTTTCTAGTTTTCGTGGTCTACTAGGACCAATCTTGATTGGAGGGGGATCGATCGGTTTGTCAATTTTAGGCCAATGCCTCATGCCAATACAAGGATTGATATTTCCTTCATAGGCTCTCAAATAAGCCTCTTTAGTGTAGCACAGATCAACGTATGACTCAACCTCCTTATGCAAGTAAAAAAATAGATGCAACTCCATGACAACATGGAATCCCTCGTAAATCCCATTTCCTGCAGGTGCAAGTTCCTTTTTGAATATCAGACACTAAAACATTCATATAATGCGCTACCTAGAAACGAGTTGATGTAGAAGGAATGACAGTGCACTTAGCTGCTTCTTGCTTCTCTGTATCTAACATTTTTTGTACCTTTGGACATAACAAACCCTTGCACTTCATCAGTACCTCTTCCTTTTTATTAGCCCCCTCCACTTCATTAGCATCGATCTAATTTCTTCAAGCATATCTTGCATTTATTCATTTCCATATCTTGATGAAAGATGAGAAGTGAATATCCCTTGTGACTATGTACGGAATCAACATGTTCATCACAAATCTTACAAATCCCTTTTTCAAACTTCTCATATAAATTTGATGGGTGGATGTGGGTTTGAATGATTGAAATAAACCATTTGGACAGCCCTTTAAAGCATGTCTAAAGGAGAGATTTCAGCCCCAAATCCTTCAAGAAACTCATCAAGATCATCTTCATGACTATTTTTTGGACTTTTGCTATCGTCAGTGATTTTCTGATCATTAAAATTGTAGCGCTCTAATACCATTTAACAGATCAACCAAGACTCGTTCCTGAAATTAGATAGTATGGACATTTCGAGTTTGTCCACTAACTCCCAAAGACCAATTCCTTCTTATTAATATTCAATGAATTGTTACAAGGATGACTCTTATATATAGCCTAAACCCCAAGAGACTACTGAAAAATAACAACTATTCTAATTACAAAAATACCAAAACTAATTACAATGAAATGCTGATGATGCCTTTGGACCCTATGACCCGAGTCATGACAATTTTCTAAGAAAATAAAGATTAGTACAAAGGTAACATTAATATATAACACAAAAAGTTAGACGAGACAATCTCATTATTAGACGTCAATTTGGGCCGGCCCAATATGCGCATGTAATAAATATTTCAATTTTAACCTTAAAGATATCAATTTTGAAAAATTGATACCTTTAAGATCAAAATTAAAAAATGCCCATAAGTGAAAAAAATGTCTAGGTAGTTACATGCGAGAATTGTGCCGGCCCAAATTGACGGTCTCATTATGAGGTCGTTTCGTCCAAGAAACTACATAATCTATAGGTATTAGGTCTTTTTACAAAAAACTACCTTATGTAATATTTTTTTTTCAAAAAACTACCTAATCTAATATACTGTATATTTCTCTGCAAATGGCTACCACTTAACAGAAAACGTTAGTTGACCGTTAAGTTTGAGGGTTTGACCAATTTGAAAGGTTAAGTTATCTATGTGACAGTATCTCATTAGTCTTCGTATTAAAAAATTTTAAATTAAAAAACATAAATTAACAAAATAAAAATAAAAGATATTAACGTCATTTTTACCCATCCTAACGATTTTTTTAAAAAACAACGGATGTCGTAGTTATCCTTATGGGGTATCTTTCGAAAATCCTGTCGAAACAAATACTTATTTGTTTATTTTTCGATACGTAAACCGAAAAAGATATTTAACGTCATTTTCACCCATGTCGCGACGTCTGTTTTTGAAACAATCGTTATTATGGGTAAAAAATGACGTCAAATATCTTTTTTGATATACGTATCGAAAAATAGGCAAATAAGTACTTGTTTGCGAACGGATTTTCGAAAGAGTTACCCACTAAAGTTAATTGCGATGTCCGTTTTTTGAAAAAAAATTGTTATAATAGGTGAAAATGACGTCAAATATCTTTTATTTTTATTTGTCAATTTATGTGTTTTAATTTTAGATTATTCGAAAATACGAGGACTAATGATATGTTGCCACACAGAAAACTTAACCTCTTAGATTGGTCAAACCGTGAAACTTAACGGTCAACTAACGTTTCCGTTAAGTAGTTGTCATTTTAAGAAAAATATGTTAAATTATGTAGTTTTTTGCAAAAAAAAAAAGAATTACATAAGATAGACTTTTGCAAATAAACCTATAAATTAAGTAATTTCTTATAATTTTTAAAAAAATTTATAAATAAAAAAAATCCTAATTAAAGCCCATCTAAGTCAGAAAGCGTGTTCTGAATTCTGATAAAGACTGAAAAATAAAATTTGAACCCCACAATAATAAACTTTATTAATATCTCAAGGCCACGTATACACGATCTTATCCTCTCTTCCAACACCTCCATAAAAACAACTGTGCAAAACCTTTTCCTTCCCAATTCCACTATCAAAACCATCAAATTTATCAAATTCTCTCCTCATCAACAATGGCTACCATTACAAACCTCTTCACTACTCACTCCCTCACAATCCGCGCCTCCACGAACTCCGACAACTCTCACCGGAAAACCTCCTCCAGTAAATGGTGGACTCCGCTCTTCGGATGGTCTTCCGACGCCGATTACATTGACTCCAAACAAGAACCTTCGATCAAATCGGAGATTGTTCCGGCGAAACCTAAGTTTACGCCAGGCTGTTTTACCGAAGAAAAAGCGAAGCGATTGAGAATTATGACGAAAGAAATGGCGTCGTTTCATGATGTTATGTATCACTCTGCGATTGCTTCTCGTCTGGCAACCGATTCCACCGAAAAATGAAAGTTTGATGAGATGTGACGGTTATTTACTTTTCGTCCACTTTTTATTTTTTAATTAAGATTAAGATTTAGTTTTTGTAGTGTGGATTGATTTCCTGTTGTTTGAAGTTGATTGTTCTGCATTATAAATTAAAAATGTGGACGAAATCAGGTGCTTCTTCAGATCCTGAGGCTGTAATTATACTAAACATATTAAATTAATAGTTGTACAATTTATCTTTAGTTTAGTCTTTTACTTTTTTATGTATAATTTTTAGTTTTTAAAATGGTGAAGTTGGAGAATTCGATAGGCAAGAGAAGACAATTAGTCAATTATTTATTTCTTTTGTGAGAATCTAACCTTTCTCAGGGAAAGAGCGTCGACAAGCACTATGTTCATGAGTCATGAGTATGACTATCTTATTTTTAGTTTTAGGATTTAGGTCAAACAGAAATATTAAATTATTTGGTTTGATAGCCAAAATTAGAAATTTCTATTTGTTTTCTGATAAACTCCTAAAATTTAACAATTCTTTTAATTAACTAATAATTTTATCCAATTCAAACAGAAATATTAAATTATTTTGTTTGACAGCCAAAATTACAAATTTCTGTTGTTTTTTTAGGATAACCTGTACCAATTATATTAAATCAAGGGTGATATTAGTTTGAAGGCTAGGCGGAAAAGAATCTATACAAATCTTTTAATGGGCAGAATCGTGTCCCATTTAGCTATCATATGAGCAACAGTTTTTCCACTTCTATGCACAAATTTATAAGAAAAATCATTAAAGCTTAAGGACATATTATAAAGATACTCTTACAGAAGATGAATAGAAGCAATCCTATGCGTTCTTTTCTTGATGGCTTGTATCACAGGCATGGCATCACCTTCGAGATGAACTTGATCCACTTCAAAACGTTGTGCCAGTTTTAAACCATAACACGCAACAGCTAGTTCAAAGCAGGGTCGATCCTAAATATTTCGGGGTTTTGAGCGTGAAAGAAGAGGCCTTGGACCTCTAAGGTTGAACTATGGAGGAAGAAGAGAAGTGTAAAGGAGTTAGAAAAACAGAGTATGAACAAAAGATGGACAAACACATAAATGTATGAGGTATCTTATGATACCTCCCCCTCAAACCAAGTTTCTTATCATTAATGATTCAACAATACATCAATGACTCAACTCTAACACTTGAGAACAATCTCTCAAGCTTGTGAATCCATTCAACAATGGAGTTCACCCACAATCTAATACAATGAAGAAGAAAGTTCTCTTGGTCTTAAACCCTAACTCTCTACTATTGTATTAGCCTCTCTTAGTGTTTCCTAATCCATTTGAGCCTTTATATAAACTCACAAAGTATTAGAGAAACCCTAGGCAAAATCCTTGAAGCCCAAACAAAAGAACCCGCAAAACAGAAACAAACTGGGCCCCTTTGCTGAAGCCCGCTCGACCCAAGCCAGGTGTGCTCGACCTGGTCGAGCGCTTGGTTCTGCTTCACTGGAAAGCTGCTGCCTTATTCCTCGACAGATGGAACCGCTCGACCCGAGTGTATGGGCTCGACCCAGTCGAGCAGCTTCACTTAGGCTGATGTTTGTATTCTGATCTTTGGCTCGACTCTATGCTCGACAGGTTCTTCTTGGCTCGACACACTCGAGCACAATTCAAGGCAGCTGCTGCTTCCTTCTTTCTATGGCTTGGTTGAGCACCCATCAAGGCCCCTTTGGTGCACTCTTGAGCAATGATCAAGTCCTCCCATGCCTTGCTCATTGCACCTCACTTGCACCACACCCTTGTTCTTCGATGCACCCTCATCACGACACACCGAAGACCCTCCACGTGGTGGAGATTTGGGTCTTGCTCTAACAGAGCGAAATAACATATTAGGGCCTTTTTCTATTATAATTCATCACATATATGAACTCTTCTACAAACATTAACTTTGTTTTTTGATATGGCCATGGGCGACGGCCCCTCTTGTCCACCCCTAAGACCGGCCCTGGTTCAAAGGTTTGGAGCATGCTATTGATGGTTTGTTCTCATTGGAGCATAATAGTGCTTGTTGGAGTACAGTGTGCTGACAGCTTTACTTAGCATGCTATTTTACTTAGCATGCTATTCCAAAATAAATTTTGCAAAGTTTTAATTCACAAAATAAGCGTATTCGTATTCAAGTCTAAGGTTAAGTTCGTTCGTGTTATTAAAAGCAAACAAGAGGAAAAAAAATACTTTGTTTGCAGGGAACAAAAGGGAGACTATATCATAACGTTTGAAGCATTGTTGTTAAAATCACGACTACGATTTTACGATCATAAAACAAGCGAATGAATTGTATCGCAAGTAGAATCTTAAAATTGTAAAATCTTACGATTCTAGTTGGCATTAAATTTTAAGAGGTAGAATCATAATACAATACTACCATTCTACGATTTAACAATCTAATTCATATCTAATTCTACTAATTTAGTATGAATTATTTTAATTTTTCTTATGTACCATCTTTACTAATAACATATACACATAAATTTCAAATTTTCCATCATAAAAACTTTTAAAAAAAATATTTCTTAATCGGTATAAAGATTTAAACTAATTTTTAATATTTAAGTTTATTTGTATAATCGTACGATTCTACCGATTCAATTCTACCTCTCTAGATCTTCAAAAATTCTACCTCTCTAAACAATTCCAAGTAAACGATTTCAAGTAGAATCGCAATTTTAACAACTTTGGTTTGAAGAAACAAAATAAATAACAAATAGAATAACAACGAACAAGCATTGTTTTAAATTTTTTTTGTCTTTTTAAACATCGTGACATTGTTCGATGTAACGCAAGCATTGTTTTTAATTTTTTAAAGCGTCTTCATGTTCGAGCCTAAAATCAAGCTTATCCATTGATACGCAAGCAAGGACCAGTCAGTATCCCCTACTAAAAAATAAAATTATTTCATTCATAATTCAGAATTCAAGCTTCCATGAGCTACACACAACAAATGTTTCGATAATAAATTGAAAATGCGTTTGAGGAACTGTTAATCTGCTCCTAAGAGATTATTTTTCTTCACCAAAATTACAATAAAATTGCCTGATGCCAAAAATGCCAGAATCTGTACTTGAACAAGAAACAATAGCCCTCATAATCTTCGAAAAGTTCAACCCAGTAAGACCGAAGCATCAAGATTGCCTTCATTTGCACTACTTGCTCTCGACATCATAAAGATCGGTTCTGTATATATTAGTCAAAGAAACACAAAAGAATTGATAATGCAAAGTATACTCAAAACGATGAAACATGTTCGACATAGAACTGCATAAATGCAGACCATGAATAATTGAATACAAGATTAGTATGGAAGAATATCGTGTAAAAGCAAAACATCAATCGTCTGAGACAAAACGAAGAGCACAAAAGATGAAAGAAGCCAAGTCGGTTGTTTCAGTTCATATTGCGACAGAGTTAACACAGGGCAGTGATCGAAAAGAGACCGTAACATCAGGCACATAATAGATTTATAAAAAAAAAAAAAAAAAAAAGCAGAATAAACGTCCGTGTAGCCTGCTAAATCAAATCTACACCAGCAGATGACAAATTACGGGGTAATATTGAATTGTCTTGATAGAGATTGAAAATTGAAACGAAATGAAAGCAACATAACAAGAATGTGATTAACATAATCCTATTCCATCAGAATTCGACTTCTAAATTGTTGTATTGTAAACTTTAAACCCCAATAGGCCAAGGATATTACTGTAAAGTGCTAACCATAAGTTAGATGAAGAAGGCGATTGCAGCACAGAATTACCGATTCCTTCATTCATAAAGCTCGGGGCTTTCGAAAAAAGAAACCGATAATCACAATCTGTGATATACGAACAATACAGGAGAATCATTATGCTGGCAGCCGGCTGACTAAGATTTACGTGGAAAGACTTATGACTCTTTAACATTTCAAGTGCTTAAACATGCAAGCCAAGAACTTCATCCATCCCCCATAAACTAACCGTTAAAATGGCTATTCAAAGTCACGGCAAGCTATCCCTAATACCATATACATATGAACCATGTAAATCAACTACTAGAATACTCATCTGAAAATGTGGTACAGGCCCAAATGTCTTTCTAAAGTAGAAAATTTTGCACACTTTGGCCTAAAATGAACTGTGCATTATTGTCAACAGTAAGTTTATTCATTAAAAGAGTAAAGCAATGAATAGCAGACTTCCCTCAACTATCTAAGACTCCTTCCAGAAAACAGGCAACAATCATATACAGAAAACTAATCAACGATACATGTGAAGTACTAATTCCCTTCCTCTGCTCGACACTTGCAGCCTATCTCTGTAAATTTTTGGCTCATATAACTCATGAACAAGACAATATAAACGTCAAGTAAGAATTCTAGCTACCTAGACACACCAATCCACTTGCTAAAGAAGCTACAAGACATCTACGTATAATACGAAAGTCTTAAGAATTCTAGTTTCCCTACCACAACTTCATATGCGACCAACCTCTTATCGGGATATCCCAGTTGCTGGCATCAGGTATTACATCGTAGATTGTGGGAAAATGATATCATACTTTGAAATTGAAGAATCTAACATCACATATGAAATCACAATAATACTCCAAATCCAACCTAAGTGTCTGTTTATTGAGCTAATATTCTTGAAGAATAAACTATAACACGCACATGGTTAATCAACTCTTCCAAAACTAATGTGATACATATATCTTTCACCATTCATTACAACACTGTTGTTCCAAATATGAAAATTTCGAGAGACATTGACAATAGGAAAGGATGCAACTAGCATATAAATGGGCTCCAAGTGTTCGGGTTATTGAATCAGCATGAAGGCACAAGTCCTAGAGAATGGCTATTTAGAGCAATTGTAGAAAATAGCTGAAACATCTATGTGTTACAGCTTACAACCTATTGTTGCTGAAACTTTGCAAATAGCTTACTTTCCAAGTGAAAGGTGTTTGTAGAAACTAAAATTACCGATATAATTATTGGTGGAAAAGATAATCATGAAATGCCATTAGAAATAAATGGCATATATTCTAATAAGCTAAAAATATAGATGGTTATAGTTGTTTTGCAAATAGTATAAATAGTATCCATAATTTGCATTGTAACATAATTTTCAAAAAGAGAGAAAATTCCAATAAAGAAAATAACTCAGAGAAAAGAGAGGTTGTTTTTTTTTTTTTTTTTTTTTTTGTAGTTTGGTATAAATAGTCATTTTGTTTATATTATTATTTCTCCCTCAAATTTGATTCAATAGAAAATTTGCATTATTTTCTCAACAATTGATACCAGAGCTTAGTTAACAAATAGTCCACATTACGATTAAAGAAAAAAGATCCTAAAAGAAAAAGTCAAATTTGAGTAGGAGAAATGGCTGCAGACAAAGGAGAAGTTTAACTTGAAAAATTCGATGCTAAAGATTTGGATTTTGGAAAATGAAGATTGAAGATATTTATACCAGAAAAAACTCTATCAACCTCTGGAAGAGACAAAGCCAGAGGGCATGCAAGAAGCAGAATGAAAGTTGTTAAATAGACAAGCTCTCAGAGTTATTTTATTGAATCAAAAAGCTTATATCTAAAAGTTTTCATTCTGCTTCTTGCATGCCCTCTGGCTTCGTCTCTTCCAGAGATTGATAGAGTTTTTTCTAGTATAAATAATCTTCAATTTGCATTTTCCAAAATCTGAAGTCTTTACCATCGAATTTTTCAAGTTCAACTTCTCCTTTGTCTGCAGCCATTTCTCCCACTCAATTTGACTTTTTCTTTTAGGATCGTTTTTTTAATCGTAATGTGAACTAATTGTCAACCAAGCTCTGATACCAATTGTTGAGGAAATAATGCAAATTTTCTATTGAATCAAATTTGAGGGAGAAATAATAATATAAACAAAATGACTATTTATACCAAAGTACAATAACAAAAACACAACCCCTCTTTTCTCAGAGTTATTTTTCTTCTCTAAATTTTCTCTCTTTTTGAAAATTATGTTACAATGCAAATTATAAATACTATTTATACTATTTGCAAAACAACTATAACCATCTATATTTTTAGCTTATTAGAATATATGCCATTCATTTCTAATGACATTCCATGATTATCTTTTCCACCAATAATTATATTGGTAATTTTAGTTTCTACCAACAATCTCCCACTTGAAGACTGATTTTAATCTGTCTTCACACCAAGGAGTAGAACCTCAACTAGTTTTCTGTCATTTTAAGACCAATTAAAGTTGAAGCATCAATTGTCAAGGGAATTTGACATGAAGGACTTAAGTCCAGCAAAGTAGATTTTAGGAATGCAAATCAGAAGAGATAAGCAGAGAAGCACTTTGCAGTTATCACAATCAGAGTATATCAAACATGTTCTCCACAGATTTAATATGGGTGATGCTAAGCATGTTAAGACACCGTTGGCAAGTCATTTTCGTCTATCAAAGGATCAGTCCCCTCAAACAGATAAAGATAAAGAATATATGGCCAAGGTTCCTTATGCCTCGGTTATTGGAAGTTTGATGTATTCAATGGTTTGCACAAGACTAGATATTGGACATGCAGTGGGAGTTGTAAGCAAATATATGTCCAATCTAGGAAAAGTCCATTGGGAAGCTGTTAAATGGATTTTGAGGTATCTATAAGGTACCATTAATAAGTGTTTGTACTTTGGCAAAAGTAAATTGAAAATACAAGGTTACGTTGATGCAGACTTTGGCGGTAAAGTCGATAATAGAAAGAGCACAACAGGTTATGTATTTACAGTTGGAAATACAGCCGTAAGTTGGATGTCTCAACTACAGAAGATTGTTGCTCTGTCTACTACAGAAGCTGAGTACGTGGCAGTGACTGAAGCTAGTAAAGAGATGATATGGCTTCAAGGTTTGTTAAATGAGCTAGGGTTCAAACAAGAGAAAAATGTTTTGTATAGCGATAGTCAGAGTGCTATACATTTAGCAAAGAATTCGGCGTTTCACTCAAAAAAAGCACATTGGTATTCGTTATCACTTTATCAGGTCTCTTTTAGAAGATGAAGTGTTAACTCTCAGAAAGATTCTTGGCAGTAAAAATCCAGCAGACATGTTAAGAAAGCAGTAACAATAGACAAATTGAAATTGTGCTCAACATCAATTGGTATTAAAATGACAGAAGACTAGTTGAGTTTCTACTCCTTGGTATGAAGACAGATTAAAATCAGTCTTCAAGTGGGAGATTGTTGGTAGAAACTAAAATTACCAATATAATTATTGGTGGAAAAGATAATTATAGAATGCCATTAGAAATGAATGACATATATTCTAATAAGCTAAAAATATAGATGGTTATAGTTGTTTTGCAAATAGTATAAATAGTATCTATAATTTGCATTGTAACATAATTTTCAAAGAGAGTGAAAATTCCAATAAAGAAAATAACTCAGAGAAAAGAGAGGTTGTTTTTTTGTAGTTTGGTATAAATAGTCATTTTGTTTATATTATTATTTCTCCCTCAAATTTAATTCAATAGAAAATTTGCATTATTTTCTCAACAGAAGGCCACAAGTCCAGATGTCATTGTACACTGATTTAAGAAAATTTTCAAGCTTCAGTCTCCAAATGAACCGCCAAACTAAGAAAATTGTAGAAGTTTGAAATAACTCAAATTGGCAGATCGAGAAACAAATATCCCCAATGGGTACTTGAGGCAAACCGTCAAATGACCACATTGATACACATTTGAAAACAAAAATATGAAGCATCCCACAAACGTATTTGATGCAAACCATCAAATGACCACACTGATACTCAAATCAAAATTACCACTGTTCCGATAGCAAATTAGAAGAGAAAAGAAAGGAAAGCAAAGGGGAAAGGGAACGGGAACGGGAACGGGAAGGGGGAGGATGGGGAGGGGTAAGAAGGGATAGTGCACCTTAGAAAATGAGTGTTTTCACTCCAAACCTTTCCGCTTTTCGAGAGATAGTAATCTTAACAAAGTGTATACTATTTTTCCTCTAAACCCCTCCCCCTTTTTGTTGTACAAACAAAGGATCCTCCATACTTCCAAATCCCTCCCCTTCCTTCCCCTCCATTTTACTCTATCCCTCTATTTTTTCTATCCAGACACATTGTACATGTATGAAGTATCCAACAAGGATACTTCAGATGAATAAATGGTTAACATAACATAACTCATGGGTCGAACGTAAGGCATCTAACGGTTGTTCTTTCAACACACTACCTAGAGAAAAATAAACCTCAACCAAAATCCACACTTCGAAAACTCAAACGCAGCAAAATCACTTTCACAACTTTGTAAAAACTATCATCATAGTGCACTCATACTTGGCTGCAAATGCATCCTGCTGTCAACTGTCAAACAATCCATAGTTCACAATAAACTCACTCAAAAGTCAAAACCATCCACATATCTAAATGTTTTGCTTCAAACTCGTAATAAACTAAAAAAAAACACAAACAACATACTCTCCTATATTCTAAAACAGGCATAAGTCAAAATTTCCTCATATACCCAAATAATTTTCATGACTCTAACGGTCCGTTTGGTAGGGGTAATAAACTACGGTAATGAGAATGAAAATTAGTGTAATTTTGGTTCAAAATTTTTTGGTTACCTTGATGGCCATGCTTGACAACCTTCAATCATCTCATTTTGTTCATAAAATTCAATCTAATGCATTACCGTTGGGAGAGTTGGTAATAGGTAGTAATGAAATTTTGTAAAACAACATTCATGATTAAAGTTTCATTACCATGGGAATGAGATGAAACTTTTGATGAAATTTTACACTATAAATCATTACTATTACCATTATTTAGTATCACTAACCAAATGGACAGTAAATCCTTTAAAACTAAAAATTTTAATAGCATAATTATCAAATAAATAGTATATTAGAGCAATCATAATCAATTTCATCATAATATACAGGCATAAACAAAAAAATATCAATCAAGAAATGAACATTGAAAAGAGGACGGTGTACATGACCAATAAAAGGATACACCAAATAAGTGCCATGGACAAAAGCTCCAGCAAGAACAGCAGTAAATAATCGATCTCTAAGAACAGGTTTATGCCTCAATGTTATCCTAACTGCCCAAAAAAATCAGAATTAAATATTTTTTTAAGTTACCCATCAAACCAAATCAAAAATAAATAAAAACCCATAAAAGGCATTAAGGGAAAATGAGAATTACTGAGAGGAAGAACAGGAGCGTAGATTAAAGGAAGCAATAGCAACAAATTTGGCCCTCTTTTCTTTTGTTGTTGTTGATTGATTGGCTCCCTACACGTTAACAACAAAAAAATGATAAGCTTAATGGAAAAAGATATAGAATTTAATGAAGATCAGAAATTATACTGTTTAAAAGGATCGTAAGGGGAAGCCATGGATGAGCTTAGGAAGGTCCAAAACGACGGCGAATTATAGATCGTTTGGAAGTTACGCGATGTAGGATTACGAGGAGAGTTTTCTCGTTTGTTTTGCTACTCTATTCTTTCTGTGGGCGGTTTTTGTGTATTTCTTTTGTTTTATTTGTGGGGAAGAAACGGAACATAGGAGAATTTAAGGTGTTCATTCGAGTCATTGGATCGGTTTTTAATGGATTGACGTATGTTATTTGGTTTGATTGTATTTTGGATTGGTTATTTTTCGGTTGTATGTTGTGACGGGTAGTACTCGGGTGGGGTTGGTTAGTCACGGTATGGTTGATGATCGATTATTCAAGCGATCGGGCTAGCATCGATTCGGTGTTGGTTGAAGTTCGAGTCGAGTGTCAATCGGTCACGAGTAGTCATCAATTAATAGTTGGTTCAGTTTTGCCAGATATAGATTAGGTTCGTGTTTTTTTAAAACAAAATTCAGCTACGTATTATTAATATCGATCAACTCAATATCAGATTAATATATATATATATATATATAACCGTTAGAGAGAGAAGCTCTGTGCGAGATGGGCGTTTAGCTGTCTTGCCAGCAGCTTCAATCCACTTTCCGGCACCGTCCTAAATCACTGTCATATGAGAGGTGGAAGAGGGTCTCGTGGTAGAGGTGGTAGAGGTGGTGGAGAAGCACAAAGAAATCAAGGCATGGTAACTAGAAGCGGAACGGGGAAATCAGAAGTTAGGGCACAATCGGTCCTTCAGGATGATGATGGTTCGACTGAATTAGCAGTCCCTCAAGAAAGCCCACATCCATTGGAAGGTAGTATTGGTCAGTCACACTCAGGAGAAGAGCAGACGGAGCCGGAATTAAGAAAAGAGCTGCAATCGGTCAAATTGCAATTGGCGGAGTTAATCAAGAACTTGAGTCAGGCTAAGAACAACCAGAGCAAGGTAATTGAAGGTCAACGGGAACCCGTCAACCAACCTGGCCCAAATGAAGAAACACCAGTAAATGACGAAGAGGAGTTTCCTGCTCTAAGAAGTGGTCCTGCCCCAGTGAATCTAGAGTCTCGACCTTCTCAATTGCAATCTTGGAAAGATAAGGTATCACTCCCAATAACCCCTATTGGTATGCCCCTTAAATTTGTGCCACCTGTGATAGAAAATGGTATGCAAGTAGTTCATATAGAGGCTCATGATGTAGTTGTTTTGGTTAGACTTTGGGAACGTGCTGTTGTGGTTTATGTTGTTGGTGGAAATGTGTCAGCTGATATAATTAGAGGATTTATTCGTAAGCATTGGGCTTTTGTTAGTATGCCGACCATTCATACCCATGAGGATGGATATTTCATTTTGAGGTTCAATACAGAGGAGGAATGCTCAGAGATTTTAAAGGGAGGACCATACTTTTTAAACAGGGCACCTATGATTGTGAAAAAATGGAATGCTAAGTTTGATTTTAGAGAAGAGATTTTGAGAGTGATCCCGGTTTGGATTAGATTGCCTAGCCTCCCCCTCCATTGTTGGGGAGAAGAAACGTTGAGTAGGATTGTTAGTGCTATTGGAGTCCCGGTCCTAGCGGATGATTGTACTGCAAAGCAATTGAAAGTGTCCTACGCGAGGGTTTTGGTAGAAGTGGATATCACCCAGGAGTTTATAAAGGAGGTTAGAGTGCGTGACAATATGGGTAGAGAGTTCGTGCAAAAAGTAATCCCAGAGTGGCGCCCGTATTTCTGTCGAAAGTGCAATAAGATTAGCCATAATTGTCAAAATCTCACTGAGTCTACCCAATCTCAGCAAACTAAGAACAACAAAGAAGTGGGAAAAATGCAGGAGGAGAAGCGGATGTGGATTCCATCTTCAATAGCAAAGATGATGCAGGGAGTAAGTAGTATAGGGGACCTTAGAACCAAAATGGGCATGGAAAATACCCAACAGCAAGATAGTATGGAAGGGACACATGAACAGCAGCATAATGGTCCTGCTGCTGATGTGCAGCATTATGCAGAGACAATAAGGGCAGAACCTGATGTACATATGCAGTTGATGACAGAAACTTTGCCCTCACAACCTGATCAGCCACCCAAAACGACTTCACAATCTGAACAACAGGCCAAACAGCCTGCTCTTGAGACACGGGAAGGTACAGCAGACCATGTGGAGGACGATGAGGGTGCTTGGACCCCTGTCCCACCGAGCAAAACAGCAAGAAGACACCAGAACAGCAGCACAATGAGCTATAGTGCTGTCATATACACAGAAGCAGATCCGAAAATGTCTGAAAAGGGGAACACACATGAGAAGAAGGATCAACAAAGGGGCGGGAACCCACAAGTTCCCTTGGTAAAATGATTATTGCATCGTGGAATGTAAGGGGTATGAATAACCCCGTAAAAGCGAGAGAAGTCAAAAGCTTCCTCACTAAAAATAACATTAGTGTAGCTGGGTTTATGGAGACTAAAATTAGAGAAAAGAATGCTCAAAAAATGCAAAAATATTTTGGCTCGAACTGGAAGTGGTGTGCGAATTATAATCATCATGAAAAAGGGCGTTTATGGGTTGGGTGGAAGCATGATCGGTGTAAGCTTGATATTTGTGCCACTCACCAACAATTCATTGTTGTTAAAATCACCCCCATTGATACTAATACAGGTTTCCACATCATATTTGTTTATGGGCTTCACAACGTCCGTGATAGAAGGCATATGTGGAAAGCATTGGAAGATATGAACTATAACTCGCCTTGTCTATACATTGGAGATTTCAATGCTATCTATAAAGACGACCACAGGAAAAATGGAGCTGAAGTCACCACCTATGAAACTCATGATATGGCTCAGTGGATTGAAAACAAAGAAGTACAACCCATCACGGAGAAAGGGCATGCTTACTCTTGGTCGAACAGGGAACAGGGAGACAACCGCACGCTTACTAAGATTGATCATGCCTTGGGAAACCTTCAGTGGATGAATTGCTTCAGCCATGCTAGTGTTCCGTATGCAAACCCTCATGTGTCGGATCACACCCCTCTCATCCTAAACCTACAGCAGCATGACAACTCCCAAAGCAGGCCGTTCCGGTTCTTCAACTATTTGTGCGAGCACCAAGAGTTTCTAGGAACTGTAGAAGATGCTTGGAAGATCAATGTGAAAGGGGAAGGGTTACAAAGACTTTGGCATAAAATGAATAATGTGAAGATTGCCTTGAAAAAATTGCACACAAAAGAGTTTGCGGGTATTCAAAGTAAAATCAAGCATTGGGAGGAAGCTCTCGACAGAATTTAGTCTGATCTGCGAAGGGATCCCACCAACCCAACATTCCATCAGCTCGAGAAAGAAACTACAATCCAAGTGAGAAAATGGAGAACCGTAGAGGATAAGGCCCTTCTCCAAAAAGCTAGAATAAATTGGATGAAAAATGGGGATGAAAATTCTGCTTATTTCCATGCAACAATCAAGGAAAGACGTGCTTCCAACAGCATTTATGAGCTCCAAGACCGTAATGGCAAGTGGATTAGTACTACGCAGGAGATTCATGAAGAAATCACTCATTTTTACCAGAATCTTCAAGGTTGTGCTTCTCCCAACCTTGAGGTGATCGACAGAAGGGTGATGAGGGATGGCCCCCAGATTGATAACCAAAAAAGTCACATGCTAATCCAAGTTGTGAAGGAAGAGGAGATCAAAGCAGCTCTGTTTGGGATAAATGACAACAAGGCTCCGGGCATAGATGGGTTTAATGCATGCTTTTTCAAGAAGACCTGGGACATCATCAAGGAGGATCTTGTGGGTGCGGTCAGTGGTTTTTTCAACAACCTGGAGTTCTTTCCCCCATATAATTGCACTTCTGTTACACTCATTCCAAAATCTAAAAATGCTAGCAAAGTGGGAGACTTCAGACCTATAGCCTGCTGCAACGTCGTCTACAAAATCATTTCGAAAATCCTTGCGGGTAGGCTCCAACAGGTAATGGGTGAAGTGGTTAATCCAGCACAATCAGGGTTCATCCCCGGGAGACTAATGGCAGATAATATTCTTCTTGCTGCGGAACTTATCAAAGGTTATTCGCGCAAAAACAACAGCCCGAGGTGTATGATCAAGATGGATCTTAGGAAAGCTTATGACTCAGTTAGTTGGGATTTCCTGTTCTCTGTTATGGAGGAAATAGGCTTTCCTCCTAGGTTCGTAGATTGGATCAAGATATGCGTCACCACTGTCTCCTTCTCTATTTTGGTGAATGGTATGCCCCTCAAGCCGTTTGCTGCGAAAAAAGGTCTTCGTCAGGGTGATCCCATCTCTCCATATTTGTTTGCCATTGCCATGGATTACCTTTCCAGATTGCTGCATAAACAGAAAGATACTCCTGAGTTTCACTGCCATCCGAAATGCAGAAAAGAAAACATAACACACCTTCTGTTTGCAGATGACCTTCTCATGTTCTGCAGGGCCGATATTACTTCTGTCCAAAGCTTGATGCACACTTTCAACAGATTCTCCAAGGCCTCTGGTCTGACTGCAAACACAAATAAAAGCAATGTTTATGTGTCCGAAATTGAGCAGCATTGTAAGGAGCAAATTCTGAGTTTCCTCCAAATGGAAACTGGCGAGTTTCCTTTTCGCTACCTCGGTGTTCCCCTTCATTCCAAAAAATTGAACTCTAGAGACTGCAGACCTCTTGTGGATAAAATTATAGGTAGAATTGGCTTCTGGTCTTCTTGCTTGTTATCTTATGCAGGTCGTGTTCAGCTTGTTCGAAGCGTCATTGGGGGTATGCAGAACTTTTGGGCCCAAATCTTCTACCTCCCGAAAAAACTCATCAAGATGGTAGAGGATATTTGTAGGTCGTTCATCTGGACAGGAAAGGATGGCATCTCTAAGAAAGCTGCAGTCTCTTGGAAACAAATGGTTTTACCGTTCTCTAAAGGGGGCCTCAACATCCGTGATATGTATCTGTGGAACAGAGCTGCAATCCTCAAGCACTTGTGGAATATTGCTCAGAACAAGGAGAACATGTGGGTTAAATGGGTCCATAGCTACTACTTGAAATCCCAGACAGTCTATGATGTTTCTGTTTCCATCCACGCATCATGGATCTTCAAGAAGATCATCAAGCAGAGAGACACATTAGAGAAACTGGGTGGCTGGAGGGCTATTACATCAGGGCATACCTTCACTATTGGTAGAGTGTATGACCTACTCATTGCGGACATACCTAAGGTCTCGTGGGGGAACATCATGGCAAAGAACATCGCTACGCCAAGCGCAAGATTCATCACATGGCTAGCTGTCCAGAACAGGTTGTCAACCAAAGATAGAATCGGCAAATGGACTGATCTTGCTGATGACAATTGTATCCTCTGCAATGGAAACACTGAATCGGCGCAACACCTCTTCTTTGATTGCCCGAATGCGCAGGAGATTAGGAACCGTGTTTTCAATTTCCTTCCTCGAAACTTAGAAGGTACAAACTTCCATGAGGAAATCTTGAGTATGAGTAAAACGAGCAAGAAGAAGACTGATCGAGCAAAGCTTATCGTGGGCCTATGGACGGAAATGATTTATAACATTTGGAAGCAGCGTAATAGGAAAATTTTTGACAACCACACCCTTAGCATGAAGGAGGTTGTAGATTGTATAGTGTTTAGAACCGCAGGGAGGGCAAATAGTAGGATGATAGATATGCTTGTAACTAGGTAGTTTTTGGGTTACTTTTGGGCTTTCGCTCTAGTGTTTTTGTTTGAGCGTTAGTGTTTTTGGGGCCGCGAGCGGGAGTTAATTTCCCTCTCGTTTGTTTGTATCTTTTGTCTTCTCTTTGGTATATAATACATATCAATTGGCAAAAAAAAAAAAAAAAAAAAAAAAAAAAAAAAAAAAAAACTCAATATCAGATTAAGTTGTTAGTCATTTTTTTTATTGTTGACAAGATTCCCTTTACTCAAAGCAAAATAATTAAAATGCAAACAATTAGTGATCATTATTACTTTGTTATTTTACTTCTTTGACCGAAAATTAAAATTATAATATAGTTGCATCAATTTTCATCTGATCGATTAAAAGTAGTTATATAACATAGTCCAATGATTATTAACTATAAGTATATGAAACCATATATTTATAAAATTTAATTTATTAATATCTAACACTTTATTAGATTAAGTAATAAGATGATAGAATATGAGTCTATCATTATGTTAAAATTGGTTCAGGTTTATAGCAGTTCGAGCTAAAATTCGTTCGGGTTAAGTCAGTTAGCCAGATCGAGTTCGATTTCAAGTATGATTCGGGTCAGATATGACTCGGGTCGGTCATCATTAGGTTCAGATAATCTCGGTTAACAGTTTGGTATCAGTTACAAAAATCGGATTCGGCTTTCCCATTTTTGGTTGTCAACCGGTTCGGGTACCACTTCAGTTCAGGTATTGTTGGTTCGATAAACCTAAAAAAGAAACACATTTTCGGGTCGAGTCAATTTTGAACTGCTCTATTGAGTATATATTATAATAGAAAGTAACGAACAAAAGTAAGTTTAAAATTGATTTATATTTTTATTCATGGACATAGAGGTGTATATACCAAAATAGATTTTAGTGTTCATGTACTACAATTTATCACCCCTTAAGGATTCTATCCTTAAATTACTGTTAATATGCATATCCTTTTAATGTTCATTCATTTATATGTTCATCAGTTTATAATATATCATATTATAACACTTCTCCTTGAACAAATCTATATTAAATCTAATATTTCTGCCTCAATAAAACCTTGTCAAAAAAAATCCATTGCATAAAATTTTAAACGAAGGAAAAACAGTACAAATTGCGTAAGTCTTCCTTTCAATGTAAAGATATCGTACATCGATTGACTTCATAAGCTCTTGAAATTTTTTGGTTAGTGTATAATGTCAGTACATCTCACTAGACGTTGATTATCTTAACTAGGACTCCTAGTTAATATAATTACATCATGACATACTTTTTTTTACATAATAAAAAAGTTATAATTAATCTATGTGGGTTTGATATTCTAGGATAGGTCATTTCGAGATCTATATATCACACGTGTACCAAACTAATATAGTAACATATCAACTTAATGTTTTAACAAGAGTAAACTAAGTTTATATCAGATTAATTAAGCTAATTAAATACCTCATTACTAATAATAATAAACTATAATATGTCTCTTTATTTACTAAACTTGTTATTAACGTTTCTTTTTTTTCATATGTCTTCTAGGCACACTTAGAATGAGATTGTTTCACCATGGGATGAGTCCATATAATCATTCCAAATGAGTCCAGATACAGAGGCGGTTCTGGCCCGGTTCAGCCAGTTCCGTCGAACAGGGCCCCAAATTTAGAAGGCCTCATATTAAAAATATTGATCAGTATATCAATAATACTAAGTAGCACAGCTGGTTAAAGTTTTGGACTACAAATTAAAGCCCCAGGGTTCGAAACCCAATCAGTACAAAAAAAATGAAAAAGTGGGCGGCTACTACCACTTTACTTATTTCTTTTTTTCTGATTTTACAAACCCCAATACCCCCCAATTCCCCAAGTCATTTTTCTTAAAAGGCATCTTAAATCTTCATTCACCTTCTCCAATATTTGAAGATCCATAATTATTATCAACCCTTTCATCTTCTTCCTAACAACTATTTTTTAAGTTCATCCATTGTTTCATTAATGGCTCTCAAAGAGTGATCTTTTATCTATTTATTTTTCATTCACCATATGGAATTTCAATCAAATTTAGAAAAAATTGTGAAACCATACTCTTACCAAAATTCTTGCTTATCAAAAAAAACGGAAGATCAAATTGCATTTTGAATGCTCAATTGCTCAAGTTCTCTAATTTTAGGTATCAAGTTTGTTCCTTTTTTTTGTTACAATTTTTTTTTAATTTTTTAGATAGATAGTTAATTTAGTATAATTTATTTTCATAAAATTAAAAATCAAAGAACTTAGATTTTAGTTAAGAAAAAGAGGGGAAAAAATTCTGTGGAACAAAAATTCAGGATTTTTTAAAAAAATATTTGTTAAAAAATTCGGTGGTGTTAGAAGTAGACAAATGAATGCATTGTAAGAAGGAATGCATTGGAAGGAGCAATCATATCTTGCACTACAGTAGCAAACAGTACTTGAACAGTACTAGGACTTTGCCTATATAAGCAATTGATCTTGTACTATAATGATATGCAATATTGCGAAAGCGATAGACAGCAACAAGTTTATCAATACTTTATACTATTTTTCTCCATATATTCTCTCTACCTCTTAACACGTTATCAGCACCATTTTCGCTCTCAAATAAAAATTTCAAGAAGGTAATTTTTTTTTTCTCAAAACAGTACATTTTTTTTAGCCACAATATGGACCAACAATCAAACGGTATCAACATTATTATTCAAGGTGTCAGTAACACCGTCCTATACTTTGTTCTTGAAGAAAATTGTATAACTGTTACTACCAATCCAGCTACTAGTAGTGGTACAAACCAACTGCGAAGACACAATCCAAATAATACCCACGTAAATGAAAACCCAATGCCAAGTCCCAATAATGCAACTAATCCACCAGCTACTAATCAGCCACCACAACCTACTGATAACCCACAAGTCCAACCTCCTGATAACCCACCAGTCCAACCTACTAATGATCCTATAGTACCACAAGAAAGTAATAAAAGAAAAAATGATGAAGCTGAAGGAACTAGTAGTAAACGTCTCCAAACCATTAACCCATAAAATAACTTATTTTTAATAATGTCGTTTAATATTTATGTTCGTTTTTACTTTATCAGCCGCCAATATGGACTGGCTAGTATTATTTTGTGATGACCGCCTTTATGGACTGGCTAGTATTATTTTGTGATGACCGCCTTTATGGACTGGCTAATGCATTGTTATCGCCTTTATGGACGGTTTTATCTCTATTTATTTGATCATATCGTCATATCATGTGCATATGCATTTTGGTTAATTTAGTCTATAAAATTATATACATCACACTTTTATATATTTATACGTATATAATCAATTAATAAACCCATAAAAATGTAATTTCACCTTAAAAATTTTTTTTTTACACATATAATTAAAAGACAAATAAATATATATACATATATACACATATCATTAATTTCAAAAATTAAATTTTTTAACAATTAAACCTTAATAATAATAAGTTGTCTAGATTTACTAATAACACAGATTAATAGCACACATAGTTGAATTATCCGCATAACAAAGAATATACTCTTAACAGATAACTCTTTTTAATGGTAAAAAGTATCACCCTGGAATGAATGCCAGAATGGTCCGAAAATTATAATTTAAGTAAAACGTTAAGGGTTCGACCCTGAACAAATTTTTTTTTTCTTCATAAATCCACATTTATTACCCACAATTATTAAACTTGGAGATAAAATATAAAAAAATGGTATTTTTACCCTCTATAAATAGGGACTTCTACCCGTCCCAAACACACACACACCACTCACACCTTATCCCCAAAAAAAAAAATTGTTTTTACCCCACTAGATTTTTTCTTCTTCTTCCTCCTTCAACCATCCATGGCAAACAATACACCTCCAAACCCCCATCTCAATCCAATTGCCGACAATATAAGTAAAATATTAGAAGCATTCATTATCATTATGGGCTTAATTGTATTACTCGTAGCACTAATGCTATACCTTATTATCCAAAAATAACTTATCTTGTAATTAAAAATAGATAAATAAATAATTTTTTTTGGATTTGTATTCTGTTATTAATATTATCTACTTTATTTATGTGTGATTATATTATGCTTGTTATATTTGAGATATTAAATCAGGGGGAGATAATACTAATATGCTTTAATATCTCTAATGATACAAAATCATTAATAATCTTGTCATTTTCTCAATTGTAGAAAATAATGGCTGATCTCAAAAAAAGAGAATTCAATGCCCTGGAACTAATAGGAAACAATTTTATACAATGGGCTTCAGATATCAAACTATATTTAAAAAGAAAAAGTTTATTATACACTATAACTGAACTTAATCCTGCCGACAAAGGGAAAGACATTGAAAGAGATCCCATAAAGATAGAGGAAGATAAAGCAAAAGCGGCATCAATATTGAGACATCATTTAACTGATAGCTTCAAACACGAGTACACCAATTATGAGGACCCAAAGTTACTTTGGGTAGAGCTAAATGAAAGATTTGGCCACAATAAAAGTGTACTCCTCCCAAAGGCCATCGATGAATGGCGAGAGCTAAGATTTCAAGATTTCAAATCAATAAGTGATTATAATTCAGCACTTCATCTGATAAAATCAAAATTAGTCTATTGTGGACAAGTAATAACAGATGAAGAGATGATAGAGAAAACATTGTCAACCTTTCACGTCAATAGTATCTTATTACAACAACAATACCGTGAAAGGCATTTCAAGAAGTATCATGAATTGCTAAAAACACTTCTTGTTGCAGAACAAAATAATGAATTATTGCTGAAAAATCACAACAGGAGACCTGTAGGGACTTTGCCCTTCAATGAAACTAATATGATTGAAAGAAGAAATCTTCGCCATCGAGGTCGCGGGAACTATTTTATAAGAGGCAGAGGGCGTGGTAGATATCATGAAAAAGGCGGTACGACTTCCTTTGAACAAGGAAACTTCTACTGGCGTGGTCGTGGTCGCGGTCGCGGATTTGTTCGTGGCCGCGGACATGGCCATATGTATGAAAGAAATATAATTCCCCCCAGAAACGATAATTTTAAACAAGTCCAGAGAAACAAAAGCTTATGTAATAGATGTGGCATGACTGGACATTGGGGGCGTACTTGCCGTACCGCTAAACATTTAGTGGATCTATACCAAGCCTCTCAGAAAAACAAGGGAAAAGGGGCCGAAGCAAATTTTGTCAATGAAGCAAGTACATCTGGGCCCACATTAGATGTCTCTGATTTTTTTAGTGAGGATGTGAACCTTCACAAAATTGATCCACAAGAAGAAGACAACTATTTCTTTTAAGATGATTAGATGCATTTTCAGTTATTCTAACTTATTTCTCATTTTTTTTAATTTAAGAAGTTGTTCTTTTATTTCATACTTATATATTGTACTGAGTATTCTGGTTTTTGCATTAATAATATAAATTTTTTTTCTCTTATTTTAGAAATGGAAATGCCAGTAAATGGATCAAAATTTCATTGCCTCTTGGACAGTGGAGCAACACATACAATATTGAAAAATAGAGAATATTTTTCAAATTTGAAATTGCTTCAGGCAAATGTCAATACCATATCAGGAACAGCAAAATTAATTGAAGGCACTGGAAAAGCATGCATCATACTCCCTATGGGGACAAAATTGATAATAAATGATGCACTATACTCGAGTAAATCTCGAAGAAATCTTATCAGTTTCAAGGCAATACGCCAAAACGGTTACCATATGGAAACCAAAACCATAGATGAAAGAGAATTCTTATGCCTGACAACAGAAAATAATGGCACCAAAATTATCCTTGAAAGGATGCCAGCATATTCATCGGGGTTGTATCTTACTCATATACGCCCGATTGAAATAAATATGAAAAGATTAGACAATAAAGAGCTAATCACTCTATGGCATGACCGCTTAGGTCATACTGGCACTGGGATGATGCATAAAATAATAGAAAATTCAGTTGGGCATCCACTGAAAAATATTAAGATTCCCCAGTCAAATGAGCTCTTATGCACCTCTTGTTCTCTTGGGAAGCTTATGACTAGACTATCAGTAAATAAAATTGCTACTGAATCTCCTATATTTCTTGAAAGAATTCAAGGAGATATATGTGGACCAATTAATCCACCATGTGGACCTTTTAGGTACTTCATGGTCTTAATAGACGCTTCCACAAGATGGTCACATGTAAGCCTTCTATCAAGTAGAAACAATGTATTTGCAAAACTACTTGCACAAATCATCAAATTGAAAATTCATTTTCCTGATTATATAATAAAAAGCATTCGATTGGACAATGCTGGTGAATTCACATCCCAAACTTTTAATGATTATTGCATGTCAATTGGGATTAAAGTGGAACACCCCATGCCACATGTTCACACGCAAAATGGTCTTGCTGAATCATTAATTAAGAGATTGCAATTAATTGCAAGACCACTTTTAATGAAATCAAAATTACCATCATCGGCCAGGGGTTATGCAATATTACATGCTGCATCATTGATTAGGCTAAGACCTACATCTTATCATAAATATTCGCCAATGCAATTGGTAGCGGGCCATGAACCTAATATTTCACATTTGAAAATCTTTGGATGCGCTGTATACGTACCCATTGCTCCCCCTCAACGTACAAAGATGGGTCCACAAAGAAGAATGGGAATATATGTCAGTTTTGAATCACCATCAATTATTCGATATCTTGAACCATTAACTGGTGATCTATTTCAAGCTAGATTTGCTGATTGTCACTTTAATGAGACAATATTCTCATCCTTAGGGTGAGAGAATTTGGACTTACAGAAAAGAAATATGGAACTTATTTGGAAAGCAACACATTTAGAATATTTAGACCCAAAAACAAAATCATGTGAATAAGAAGTACAACGAATTGTTCATCTACAAAGTGTTGCTAACCAATTACCAGATGCATTCACAGATACTAAGAATGTTACTAGATCACATATACCAGCAGCAAATGCTCCTACTCGAATAGAAATTCCTGATGAAATAGGAAAAAGTGATGAAATTGTTGTGCAAAGAAAGCGTGGAAGGCCGCTTGGTTCAAAAGATTTGAAACCAAGAAAATTGAGAAAACAAGAAGGTGCACCAAATGATACTAAAATTGAAAATGAAAATAAAAGAGAAAATCAAGATATCTCCGATAATGAAAAAGAAGAAAATGAAAATAATGAAACCTCAATAAATTACATTTTCTCTAAGAAACAATGGAATCGAAAAAGGATCATTCCAGATGAATTCTTTGCTTATTCCATAGCTATTGATATAATAAATGATGAAGATGATCTTGAGCCAACGTCGATAAATGAATGCAGAAAAAGACCTGATTGGCCAAGATGGAAAGAAGCAATTGAGGTAAAGTTAAAATCATTAGAGAAAAGAGAAGTCTTTGGGCCAATTTTACAAACCCCAAAAGGCGTAAAACCCGTAGGCTTCAATTGGGTTTTTGTTAGAAAAACAAATGAGAAAAATGAAATTGTCAGATACAAGGCTAGACTTGTAGCCCAAGGTTTTTCTCAAATGCCAGGAATTGATTATGAAGAAACATATTCCCCAGTTGTTGATGCAACCACACTTAGATTCTTGGTAAGTTTAACAGTTTCTCAACGGCTACACATGAGATTGATGGATGTCGTAACTGCATATTTATATGGGTCACTTGATACAGACATCTATATGAAAGTCCCTGAAGGACTAAACTTACCAATAAAGAATGTACCCAGAGAAATGTTTTCCATAAAATTAAAAAGATCATTGTATGGATTAAAACAATCTGGGCAAATGTGGTATAATCATTTGAGTGAATACAGGGGCGGATCTAGAAAAAAATCAAATGATGTCAATAACAATAATAATCAACGTTTTAATTAGGGCAATTGACAACATCGAGTTTTCATATTCTGAAAACGACACATAATATCATCATTTGATAAGTTTTATAACAAATCACATACGAAATAAATTACAACTGTATCATTAAAAAATTCATCAGCTATCAGTTGTAGAGTTAAATTATTAATAAAATAAAAGTCTAAAACTCTAATAAATCCCAAAAAATATATAATGAAACCCATAATTAGAAATCTAACACCAATTAAACCAAGAACCCTAAATTGATTAACCCTAAATTGAATAATTGATTAACCCTAAATTGAATAATTGATTAACCCTAAAATCAAATGATTCATGAATGATTATGAAAAAAGTCAAGATTCAAGAAACAATGTTTAACAAATAACAATCAACATTAACCAAAAATCAAAAATCCAAAATTCATAACAATTTAACAAATTAACAATTGAAACTCAAAAGATTAAGAAAAATAAGAAAGAATCAAGAAATTAAGAAATAAAAGGAAAAATTTATGAAATGGTGGTGGGGAGACGGACCCACGGAGTCACTAAGTTGCTGCCGAAATGGAGGAGGGGCTGAGGGCGGTTGACGGAGGGCGGTTGACGGAGGGCTGGTTGCCACAAGCCACACCAGCAGGAGGCAAAGAAAGAAAAGAAAAAGGTGAGGGAAAATGGGAAATGTCGGGGCTCATGTGGGATTTGGGAAGGATGCAGTTTTTAGTTATTAAAAAAATTAAAATATGTTGTTAAAAGGATTTGAACCGGGGAGGGTGCTGTCAAATGCAAGACATTCTACCAACTGAGACACATTCTTCATCAATGAATAATAAGTAATGGGCATGTATATAAATCAAATGCTGTCAATTGACAGCATTGACCATGCCTACATCCGCCCCTGAGTGAATACCTTATGAAAGCAGGATTCAAAAATAATCAGATTAGTCCATGTGTATTCATCAAACGATCCCAATCAGGTTTCGTAATAATTGTTGTATATGTAGATGATTTAAATCTGATTGGAACTCCAAAGGAGATTGAAATAACAGCTAAATATTTGATGAGGGAATTTGAGATGAAGAATTTAGGAAAAACTAAATTTTGTCTTGGACTACAAATCGAACATTTGAAAAGTGGAATATTTGTCCATCAGCACTACAACAAATTTAGCTTTTTGCGACATTAGATTTAGTGGCATTAAAATAATGCCACTGATTCATATTTTTAGTATAATAATTGTTAGTTTTTATTTTAAATTTCACCATAAAGTGATTTACCGACACTTAATATGGTCTTTAGTGGCATATGTAATTGTCGCTATAGTCTATAGTGGCATTTGTGAGAAATGTCACTAAATCCTATGTCGCTAAAAGCTTTAGTGTGACTTTTTTATATGCTGCTAAAGGGTCTAATAAATGTCACTAAATCCTATGTATAAACTATAAGAAATTTGAAATAGCGACATTTAAATTAAATGTTGCTAAATATATCCCACCAAAAGCAAAATATGTTGTAGTGCAGAGTAATTATACTCAGAAAGTCTTGAAACGATTTTACATGGACAAGGCTCATCCACTAAGTTCCCCAATGGTGACACGATCACTAAATGTAAAGGATGACCCATTCCGTCCACAAGAAGAAAATGAAGAAATTTTAGGCCCTGAAGTGCCTTACTTGAGTGCCATTGGTGCTTTAATGTACTTAGCAAATAATACAAGACCTGATATAGCATTTTCTGTAAATTTATTAGCTAGGTATAGTAATGCACCAACAATAAGACATTGGAATGGGATAAAACATCTATTTCGATACCTAAGGGGGACTATAGATCTTGGATTATTTTTCCAGTCAGGAAATGATGCCATACTCACTGGATATGCTGATGCAAGATATCTATTTGATCCACATACGACTAAGTCACAAAATGGATATGTATTTACATATGCAGGAACCTCAATATCTTGGAAATCAACGAAGCAAACTCTAACGGCTACATCCTCAAATCATGCAGAACTCATAACTTTATATGAAGCCACTCGAGAATGTGTATGGTTGAGATCCATGATCGGCCAACTCCAAGAAGATTTTGGTTTAAACGATACAACTACTGCACCGACTATAATCTATGAAGATAATGATGCATGTATCAACCAAGTCAGAGAAGGATATATCAGGGGAGATAGAACAAAACACTTGTCACCCAAATTATTTGTTAGCTACATTTTATTCATACTTTACCCCCATAGTTTAATTGAATTATGTTGAGATTTGATGCAGCTATGCTTGTTTTATATAAGATTTTACGCTTGGTTTGGTGTTTTGTTGTTTTGTTGAATTTCAGGTAAAACTCAAGCTCTTTTGATGCATACGTTGTTCATTCAGCTCCGAAACTTAATGAAGCAAGGCCTCGATGAGCCAAGTCAAGAAGATAAGTCGAAACGAGAGCCAAAATAGCCCATTTCAAGACCAATCGACCAAATCTGGGTCGAGCCAAGCTTGCTCGAGCATCAAAAAGACTTGCATTAGAGATAGAAGCTGAGCAGGACCATCCTGAAGGTCGCTCGACCGGTCGTGCGGATTTGGCTCCGGTCGAGCGAAAGTACTATTCACTTCCAGTAGCTTCAGAATGTCGACAGAAGCATTTTCGATGGGTCGAGCGAGCTCGCTCGGTCGAGCGGTCAGGTCGAGCGGACCTATTTTTGGTGACTGTTCTGTTTTTGAAGATTTTGACCTGTGTACCTGATGCTCGCTCGACCAGGTCGAGCGGGCTTGCTCGGGTCGAGCGAGATGGGCGGCAGCAGCTTTTCGCAATTCTTTTAAAAAGCAATTGGGTCCAATTAAATTCATTTGCTTCTTATCTCTGCTGCCAAGCCTCCCTTGCCACCCTACCCTATCTTTAGGGGTGGCACCTCCCTCCTACACCTTAGGGGTGGTAGAGCAATCATGAAACCACCACCCCCACATGCCTTAAAGTCTATAAATAGAGAAGAGGAAGAAGGAGTTGAGCATCTCAGGTTTCATCACAACTTAGCATCTCAGATTTTCATCTCCACTTAGAGTAATTTTATACATTCTTCATTTACTTAGCCTTTATTTCAATAGAGAGTTAGTGTATTGTATAATTTCACTTTCAAATCAAACACTTGCAATTTTATTATCAATCTTAGTTTCATTCCTTATTGTAACCTTTTGCCATTTGGATTTTCTTCAACTATTGGTGTATTGAATTGAAGCTTTTGGAAGGAATTACTTTGAATCATCCATTCATTTTGTTCATCAAAGAGTAATCTCTATCTTTATTTACATTGGATTCAATTCATGTTGCTTAATTATTATTTGCCTTTACTTTCATATATTTATGTTTGATTGCTCTTCAAATTGCATCTTGTTAAGGTACTCTAGTTCAATTCATTTCTTAATGATTCTTGGCTTAATTGCAATCTATAATTTCAATATGAATATGTGTGTGTAGTTTGTTTTGGCTTAGGTTAGGCATGATCACCATGTATATAGTTTAAATTGCTATCTTTACCTTTGGCTATGGTTGTGTTGTTTATGGTTTAACATAGGTTTTACTATCTTGTTTAGTATCGTTAAATTGAGGGCGAGAGTCGATTTTTAACGATAATCTATGCTTAAAAGTTGAATCATCTCCATGAGAATAGGTAGATGTTTTGATTGGAAACAATGAATGTGTGCTCCATGTCTTAATATATGCTTAGCTCCATGAGAATAGGTGGTTAAGCATGTTTTAGGAAGCTATTGTTGCTCGAGAGAGAACATTAGTATTCAAGATACGTTCTTCCTCATAACGACCCATAACCATGACCATAGGTTGAAGATAGTAAAGACTACCATGGTGAGAAAGCCTAACCTATGCCTATTTAGCTAATTGATTGTGTTCGTTGTGTTCTTTGCCTTAGTTCATTGTGTTGTTAATTACTTTTATGTTTTGCTTTTCATTCCAATTACTTGCTTTATTTAGTTTTATCTCCAAACACCATTTTATACGTTTTTGAGCTCGCTAATCGATTGAGAAACCATTGACATAACCCCCACTCCCTGTGGATTCGACCCGTACTTGCCGACGTATTAAACTACGCCGTGCACTTGCGGTATTACATTTGAAGGACATAAAGTCCCGATCAAGTTTTTGGCGCCGTGGCCGGGGAGTGACGGTGTTATATTGTTGGTTTTTCTTAATTAGTTGGTTCTTTGTATGAATCTTATGGCTAACTTGTTGTGTCGCCAATTTAAGCATGAAACTTTTTGAAGGTATTATTGGAGGCTTGGTGATTCCCTCCCACATGACCATGACCACGAAATGTGGAATGTATGCAAAATGATGTATGATGGTTTAAACGATGAGACTAGGGATCAAGTCGAGATCATGTGTAACTTTGAGTTCCTTGACTAACCAATAGAAAGAGCTTGAGAATTTTTTGAATGGTTAGCTAAGGAAACCTATGAACAAGAAATGGCTCATAAGCTCCCTTCTCTCAATATGAATCATACAACCTTTCTTGACCATTTGGAGGCCAATCCCTCATGTTTAGCACTAAAGGATGACTATAATAGGAAAAATTCATATGGAAGTTTGGATGGGAGTTATGACTTTGTTAGTGAGTTTAGTGTAGAATATGCGGATCCTAGTTACTTTAACGGGTCTTCCGCTTTACCTTTTTCTTACCCTTGTTCCTATCCACCCTTCGAGGAGTTTGATGATGATGGTTTAATTTATGAAAATGAAGATTTTAAGGAATTTTGTATGCAGTTAAGGCAAGCTCTTAATCAATCTTGCTCCTCCATGGATAAGCCACTTTTGGAAACATCATTTGATGGCATAAATGATGAGCTTTATAGCCCTATGCCCTCTCATTGTGAGTTTGTTATTGAATCACCTTGCTTGCCTTATAGTAATGAGTCTCTTGCTTTTATGCCAAGTAAACATGACTTGTTTGTGAATGATCATTGTGATCACACAATTAATGTGCCTATTAATAAGGACTTATATGTGCATACATACAACAGTGAGACTTTAAACATCATGCATTGTGATCACCCTATAATACCTCAGTTTATTCTGTTTCATGCTCCTTTTAATGGTCATAAAGCTTTGCCCTTAGTTGGATATAGCTTCGCCTCCATTGATCTATGTCAACCTATTCCAACTGATTTCCCCTTCCCTCCCTTTGTCCAGTTTTTCTTTGGCTTTTCATCATGTGATGATAAGTCATTTTTCTATATCTATTCTATTTCATTGAGATGTTTGTCTTTGTTTCTCTCTATTTGTTATTACTTAACTCTTTCTTGTGTAGGGAGTAAGTATGACAAACTCCTTCGAAGTCTGTCAAATTATTTACTGAAAAAGCTCTAGCTAATGACCTAAAAGAAGCGCTAGTTGGGAGGCAACCCAGCTTTGGTTTGAGTTTTTACTTTTTAATTAATGTTTCAAGTTTTAGTTTGTATTGTTGAGTAGCATGCTTGTGCTAAGCTTTTGGATGCAGGAATCAAGGTGAGTTGATTATGAAATGGTTTTGAAATGTGCGCATTAGAAAGAAAACAACAGAAACTAGTCTTGTAGAGGTCAAGAAACACATACTCAGGCGTGCTGAGGAGAAACACGAAGATAACCAAAAAAAAATCCTCCAATTTTGGGCCCATTTGTTTAAATTGAGTAACCTTTGATCATTTAAGCAGAACATAGTAAGATAATTTATTTTACATTTTACATTAGATTTTTCACTTATTCTCTCACTTTCTTCAAGCCATTGGTCGCATTGAGGACACTGCTCAGTTCGGCTTGGGGGAGGTGTTGTGTTTATGGTCTCCTTAGGTTCTTGTTGTGTATATATGCATGCTTTTATTGATTTTCTTTCAGTTTTATTGTTTTTGTAAATTAATTTTATATTTTCTTTATTTGATTAGGTATGTTTTCAATTCCTTGAATCACATTCATGCACAGTTTTGATCTTCAGTAGCTAACTTGATTTCATTTTGGGCCATATTCTTAATTTTGTGTATGATTCCTTGGCAAGCTTAGATTATTTCTTCTAAATTTTTTGATTTACAATCCTTTGAACTTTGAGTTTTCAAAACAAAAGTCGAGCATTGAATTGGTTTGTGGCACCGCCTTTGTGTATTTTTGGGCATGTTTTTAAACCCGTGAGTATTTATTGAGCCTCTACCGTGCATTCATGAATATTAATGAGATTGTAGATTTGTAGCGCACTAGGCATGACTTGTGGGACTTGGGCATTGTATGGATCTAGTTGCTAGTTTGGATCAAACCAACTTTCTTCCCTTCCTACCCTCTTGTTAACCTACATTAAACCCCACTTTCCTTCATATCTCATTCAAGCCTTTCATTTTCTCTTTCTTCACTTTCACCAACTTTCACCTTCACCCTAACACTTTAGCATACTAGTTGGTTTGGTTGATGGTATGTTGGTTGTTGGTTTATCACACTTGACATGAGTTTTTAGTTTATTTTTTATTTTTGAGGTCACCACTTGTATATATATATCATGGTGATATTTCTAAATTCTAGATAGGTTATATATATATTCAGTTATGTGTTATACAGCCCTTAAAGCGCTTTGGTTCACTACCCGCTTTTGGTAGTGTAGTGTTTGTTTTCCCTATATATATGAAAAAAAAGAAAAAAAAAGAAAAAAATCGAAAACTTGAATAGAAAAAAATATCAGTAGTTAATAAATGTCAAGTTGTGTGAAACCATGGGTCATTTTGGTTTGTTTAGGTCAACTAACTAGTTATGCTATCTCTTTTTATAACCTTAATATTCCGTACCATTTCTACATTTTCATATTCTAACCTTTACCAATTCACCACTTTTTGGTTGATCCACTTACTTCTAGTGAAGTCTTAGCCTTTGAGACCCCGAGTACCGAGGTGCGAAACTTTGACACATCTCTATTTAGAGGCTCACATCACTTTAAGCCATAGGATTAGAGAATGAGCGTAACTTAAAACACTTGAGTGTGGATGATCTTCTTGGCTTACATACCCAAAAGTGAGGTCCAATTATACCCATTGTGATTGGTTTGGGAGTCTTAGACTCAATATGGATAGGTCATTACTTGACAACTTGTTTTGAGAATAATTTGTGGAAATGGATACATTTCAAACTTTTTAGAATTGATAATCATAGCTTGCTAACCTATCATGCATCTTTTGACAAATTGTGGCTTGTGTGTTCATGATCGTAGCTATTGTTAAATCATTCTTGTGCATTTATGGTTGTTCCCGACCTCTTCTTTTTATGATTTGTGATTTTGCAATGCTTGCTTGAGGACAAGAAAGGGTCTTGGCTTGGGGGAATTTGTTAGCTACATTTTATTCATACTTTACCCCCATAGTTTAATTGAATTATGTTGAGATTTGATGCAGCTATGCTTGTTTTATATAAGATTTTACGCTTGGTTTGGTGTTTTGTTGTTTTGTTGAATTTCAGGTAAAACTCAAGCTCTTTTGATGCATACGTTGTTCATTCAGCTCCGAAACTTAATGAAGCAAGGCCTCGATGAGCCAAGTCAAGAAGATAAGTCGAAACGAGAGCCAAAATAGCCCATTTCAAGACCAATCGACCAAATCTGGGTCGAGCCAAGCTTGCTCGAGCATCAAAAAGACTTGCATTAGAGATAGAAGCTGAGCAGGACCATCCTGAAGGTCGCTCGACCGGTCGTGCGGATTTGGCTCCGGTCGAGCGAAAGTACTATTCACTTCCAGTAGCTTCAGAATGTCGACAGAAGCATTTTCGATGGGTCGAGCGAGCTCGCTCGGTCGAGCGGTCAGGTCGAGCGGACCTATTTTTGGTGACTGTTCTGTTTTTGAAGATTTTGACCTGTGTACCTGATGCTCGCTCGACCAGGTCGAGCGGGCTTGCTCGGGTCGAGCGAGATGGGCGGCAGCAGCTTTTCGCAATTCTTTTAAAAAGCAATTGGGTCCAATTAAATTCATTTGCTTCTTATCTCTGCTGCCAAGCCTCCCTTGCCACCCTACCCTATCTTTAGGGGTGGCACCTCCCTCCTACACCTTAGGGGTGGTAGAGCAATCATGAAACCACCACCCCCACATGCCTTAAAGTCTATAAATAGAGAAGAGGAAGAAGGAGTTGAGCATCTCAGGTTTCATCACAACTTAGCATCTCAGATTTTCATCTCCACTTAGAGTAATTTTATACATTCTTCATTTACTTAGCCTTTATTTCAATAGAGAGTTAGTGTATTGTATAACTTCACTTTCAAATCAAACACTTGCAATTTTATTATCAATCTTAGTTTCATTCCTTATTGTAACCTTTTGCCATTTGGATTTTCTTCAACTATTGGTGTATTGAATTGAAGCTTTTGGAAGGAATTACTTTGAATCATCCATTCATTTTGTTCATCAAAGAGTTATCTCTATCTTTATTTACATTGGATTCAATTCATGTTGCTTAATTATTATTTGCCTTTACTTTCATATATTTATGTTTGATTGCTCTTCAAATTGCATCTTGTTAAGGTACTCTAGTTCAATTCATTTCTTAATGATTCTTGGCTTAATTGCAATCTATAATTTCAATATGAATATGTGTGTGTAGTTTGTTTTGGCTTAGGTTAGGCATGATCACCATGTATATAGTTTAAATTGCTATCTTTACCTTTGGCTATGGTTGTGTTGTTTATGGTTTAACATAGGTTTTACTATCTTGTTTAGTATCGTTAAATTGAGGGCGAGAGTCGATTTTTAACGATAATCTATGCTTAAAAGTTGAATCATCTCCATGAGAATAGGTAGATGTTTTGATTGGAAACAATGAATGTGTGCTCCATGTCTTAATATATGCTTAGCTCCATGAGAATAGGTGGTTAAGCATGTTTTAGGAAGCTATTGTTGCTCGAGAGAGAACATTAGTATTCAAGATACGTTCTTCCTCATAACGACCCATAACCATGACCATAGGTTGAAGATAGTAAAGACTACCATGGTGAGAAAGCCTAACCTATGCCTATTTAGCTAATTGATTGTGTTCGTTGTGTTCTTTGCCTTAGTTCATTGTGTTGTTAATTACTTTTATGTTTTGCTTTTCATTCCAATTACTTGCTTTATTTAGTTTTATCTCCAAACACCATTTTATACGTTTTTGAGCTCGCTAATCGATTGAGAAACCATTGACATAACCCCCACTCCCTGTGGATTCGACCCGTACTTGCCGACGTATTAAACTACGCCGTGCACTTGCGGTATTACATTTGAAGGACATAAAGTCCCGATCATTATTCTTCGCACATGATCTCCAGAGAGATAAAAAGATAAAAGTCCAAGAAATTCAATCCTGTGAAAACCCCGCTGATTTATTTACAAAGTCACTTCCAACAAGTCAATTCCAGTATTTGGTACGCAAGATTGGAATGTGTCGATTTAGAGATATATGTTAGCTTCAGGGGGAGAAATATGCCCACTGTACTCTTTTTCCCTTTAATCGGGTTTTTATCCCACTGGGTTTTTCCTGATGAAGGTTTTTAACGAGGCAGATTTAGGGCTATAAATGTTGTAATAAAATTTTAATCTCTATGTAATGCATTCAAGGGGGAGTGTTAGAAGTAGACAAATGAATGCATTGTAAGAAGGAATGCATTGGAAGGAGCAATCATATCTTGTACTACAGTAGCAAACAGTACTTGAACAGTACTAGGACTTTGCCTATATAAGCAATTGATCTTGTACTATAATGATATGCAATATACCGAAAGCGATAGACAGCAACAAGTTTATCAATACTTTATACTACTTTTCTCCATATATTCTCTCTACCTCTTAAGAGGTGGAACAATTTTTTGTTTTTGTTATAAAATTAAAAATCAAAAAAGTAAGATTTGAGTATATGACATTGTTCATTTGTTTTTGTTATGAGTATTTTCTCGCTTTCAAATCGTTATTAAAGGGGCCCCATTTTATGCTTTAATTGTATAATTAAACAGGGCCTCCGTAAACTTTGCTCCGCCCCTGTCCAGATATAATCATTCCAAATTATATGAAATATATACAAAAACATTAATTAATTAGATTAAACTTAACCAACAATGTAGCAATATAAATATACTTAGTTTTAGGAATTATAGCTGTTTAATTAATGTGTCAGCCGATTAATAAGAGGTCTCCCCATTAGATCGTCTCAATCAAGAATCACAAATTCTTGTATGATCAAACAATCTCATCGTGAGACATGCTTCGTACTTGGATTAAATAGTCAAATTATAGAAATTTTTAGTTTATAAACTTCTTGTTTTGAGGTTGTTTTACTGTGACACTGAAACAGCCCAAACCGGCTAAACAATATTATAATACTGTCTACAAAGCACAACGGAAGACTTACAAAAGTCTGGGCTAAATCCGACATGTGGCTCGATAGCCACAACAAACTAATATCAGAATGTTTAAAACTTTTTACATTAAATAAGTAAATTCTATTTACAAAATGTTGTAAAATATTACAATTTAATTTACAAATATCTAATTTACATTATGATTTTCAAAAAGAAGTCCTCGCCGCGCACTTAATACATAACACAAGAAGGCATCAACTCCACAGCAGAGTTAACCAGAAAATGGATCTACCCCCGTAAGGGATAGGCCCCATCAAAGACTGTCAACAGTTGAATTGTTGAGTAATACAACAAACTATTACATTTATATGCAAGTCATTAACAAACAACTCTAATTTAATCTTTTGCTCATTTAGTAACTCCTTATAAAATATTAATTTATCAAACCAAAACTCTTTTAAAAGATCATTTGGTTTCAACATAAATACGGCTAAAAACCTTTAGTTCAAAGCGAATCAAAACACAGCTATAACTTTACAAGTTAATAGCGAAATCAAAATACAGCTATTACTTTACAAGTAAACAGCGAAAGTCAAAATACGGCAAATGGAACATATAAATTCATTTGCGAAACAAACAAAACTCACTAGTGGAAAAAAAGCAAATGACTGCTGCTTATTGGCTGCGGTTTTTAGGCACACGCAGCCAATATGAGTAATAAAAAGCTGTAAAAAAATTAATAAAGGCTGCGGTTTAAACCCTTAACCGCAGCCCAAATGTGTTTCAAAAAGTATGATAAAGAAAGGGTTGCGGTTTTTTATGTGTCCGCAGCCCTTAACCTTTCGAAAATAAATAAGAAATTCAGGAAAAAAAAAATTTAATCAAGGGGCTGCGGTTTGTGGGTATGTCCGCAGCCCTAAATAGCCCAATGCAAACCCTAATATAAGTCCTGGGCCGTTTCTCTCTTCAAACACTACACCGGTTCCTTAATTAATTAAAAAAACCCTACCTTCAATTCATTTATCTCTCTCTTCAAACACACCCAAACCCTAATACATGAATGGGCATCGTTTCTCTCCTCAAACACACCGGTTTCTCTCTCTTCTTCAAACACACGTTTATCTTAATTCTTCAAGAATAGCTTTCTCTTTTCATTCTTCAAGAATAGCTTTCCTTCTTCCTTTCTTTTTCCTTCTCCTCTAGATTTCTTCGATTTCGTTTTCTTGGATTGCAGAAATTTCTTAATCAAGGGATTTCAAGAATAGCTTTCCTAAAAATCAAGGGAAATTGCAGATCTGGGTGTAGATCAGAAGGGGAGGCATGTTTGGATCTTCGATTGTGTAATGTTCATTTTTTTTTAGTTTATTCTTCGATTCTTAATGTAATTTTTCTTCATTTTTTTTAGTTTTTGTTGATGTAAATTTTTTTAATGTTCATGTTTATTGAAAATTCTTCGATCTGGATGTAAATTTTTTTAGTTTTCTGGGTTTAATTTTTTTAGTTTTCGTTTTCGTTTTAGTTTTTTTAGTTTTCGTTTAATTTGATTTTATTGTTTTAGTTTCATTTTCGTTTTACTTTTCTGGGTTTTAGTTTTAGTTTTCTGGGTGTAGATCAGAAGATTTATGGGTTTAATTTTTTTAGTTTTCGTTTAATTAGATCTGTATTGTTGTTTTTAGATCTTGAATCTGGGATTTCACTTTGTTCGTTTAATTAGATCTGTATTTTCGTTTAATTAGATTTTATTGTTGTTTTTTCATTTTCGTTTAATTAGATCTTGAATATTTGTTCATTTTCAGATTTTGAATTTTTTTTATTTTGAAAAAAGATAAAGGGCTGCAGTTTTTTGACCTGTCCGCAGCCCTTTAGTCTTTTTTGGGCTGCGTATTTTGACCGCAGCCATTCTTTAATATTTCTTGCTGCTACAATAATGGCTGCGGTCGAAATACGCAGCCCATAGGGGCTTAAAAACCGCAGCAAATAAGGTTTTTTCCACTAGTGACTTTGTACACCAAACGTATTTATTCAAAACTCATATTAAAACAATAATATAACAACACCTTAAAACATGGGAATATATGGACCGTCAGGAAGTAGGCTTGATCTAAATCCTGAGAATACGGGTGATCGTCATCACCGAAATACGGTTCTTGCAAGAACTAAACGGGATTGGGGGCTCGAGTCCGATCCGAATAACCATTACCTATTATCAAGCTATAGGATTTCATAATAATCCGGATATAAATATCCGTTGCCAATTCCCAAAAATGAACATGTTTCAATGTCGAACATTTCAATATAAAACTAATCAATAAATCACTTGATTTTCTTTAAAATCAATTATTATAACTCATTTTCATAGTACAATATTTAAAAGCTCATTTTTATAAAGCTATGAACATACAAAACATAATTTTGATCAAGGATTAAAACCAAGGTCAAACCAAGTCAAATTCCAAAGTTTTGAACACCAAAAATTATACTCCCTCCGGTCCAGTTTACTAGTCCCATTTGACTTTTGGCACTATTCACTCATTACTCTTAATTTGTATTTTACTCTTAATCTATAAGTTAACACATAGTCATGTGGGATCTTGTTTGATTCGTCTCAATACAAGAATTATTAATATCAATTTTTTATAATTTTTGATTAAGAATAATTAGAGATATTAAGGGTTAAAATATTGCCACGGTATGTGTGAAAAGTCAAATGGGACTAGTAAACTGGATCGGAGGGAGTACGATTTTGCTTAAATATAAATAGCAGTATACCAAATATTATAAAACATAACATGACATTTGAAATACTTAAATTAAATTTAAAAGATAATAGTGTTTGTAGAATTACCTTTCTACGTCATGAATAGCAATCAATAATTACAATACCAATCAATTCATCATCAACCTTCAACATGTAAAAGGTTGAGTTTCCATCAATGGTGTTTAACCAAATTTACACCAATCATAAATCTCAAATACCCAATAAATAACCTTACACTAAATTAATAGAATACCCAATTTGTTTCACAACATCTAAACCCACATTAAGAATCTCGTATTAGTACCATATCAGGACACCTAGTAGTATTTTGGTCATAACTTCCTCAGACAAACTCGTATAGAGGCGATTCAAGTGTCTACGCGATCGCAACTCAGAGCTCTACAATTCTTATGAAGACCCCAAAACCCAGAAACAATCATAAAAGCCACGAAAATGGTAAGACAGAAGCTGATTGTTGATTTTTCGTAACAGCCTGGTACTATTTCACTATTTTGAACATAACTCTCCCATACGAACTCATTTTGGGGCGATTCAAGTTCCCGTATGACCGCGACTCCGAGCTCCACAAATCTTATGAAGAAACCAGAACATAAAAGTGACTGTAACTATCACGAAATCAGACAGGAACAAACGAACATAATCTTGTTCTATTAAATGAACATTACTCTCAATATTGAATATGAATTAAAATCCCAAATTGTAACCACTAATCAAATACTACTATATGAATTAGAACTCAAAGAGAACCAAAATGAATCCACTAATTACCCAATTCATAAACTAAACTCTAATTATACATTTTAATTAAAGTATATGAAGTCTCAATATATAGAGGAAAGTATAGTTTGAATGAATAAAATAAGGAAGATGGTGATTATATTATTTTGATAATGAAATGAAATGGCACTCTCTTTTTGATAATGGAATGATATGGGAGTTCTTTTACTGATGTTGGTGAAGAGTATTAGTGTCCTTGAACACTCATCTATGTGACACAAGCATTGCACGCGTGTCATCAAATGACATTATAAAAATTTCATCTGTTTTCGATTAATACTCGATCTTCATCGTATAACTTACTTTTTGTCCCAAAATAATTAACCCAAATGTATTAAAATATTTTACTAAGTCCCAATAAAATATCACGCTTAAGAAATACTAATCTCAGATACATTTAATTAATTATAATTAATTAAACGGCTAATTTTTGGGCTATTTAGACACGGTCTTAGACGGGCTGATGAAGAATTGGTGTAAATTTTTACTACTTTCATGTTACATAAGCGGCCCATATTTGGAATTAAAAGTATATAATTTCATCAAACAACTAAATAGATTACTCTATAAATGAAATTGATTGTTATTTGTGATGTAGTAATTTTAATGAGAAAGAAAATATTTAAAATTTATGAAGATAATAATATCTAACTGTGAGATATGACACGGTATGTAGTACTTGGCAATGTATATTTAAAAAAGAGACAGTTTAATAGAGAGATGATTATTATTAAACCAGTGCAATGTATTTTTAGAGCCTTAAAGTGATTACTTATAATCTTAAAGTGACTGATTATTGTCTTAAAGTTATCACTTACATTTTTAAAATGATCTTTTTACTTTAACATTTAAAATTGATACTTATGTATAAAGTCTTGAAGTGACCAATTACATTTTTAGATTGATTATTTATAATTTTAAATTAATAAATCATAATCTTAAAATATTCAATAATAACAAAATAAATTGATTATATTGCCTTGTCTTATGGTATGGTAGATGGTCCTAGTCCTATACAAAGCTTATCGTAAGAAAAATCAAAATGACTTGTGACAATGGAACAACTTTGGGCCCAAATAATATAAGAATGAACCAATACAGTGTCTAAAATAAGCTCAATAACCTATATCCCAATCCAAAATAGGCCCCCAATATTTGTCACCTACACATGATTCGAATTTTTAAAAATGATGTTTTTTATCAAAAAAAAATATACAAGTTAAACCCTTGTAAATTTCAATTCTAAGAATAAGTGTGCCCAAATTTAGCATCGATTCGGTGTAGGTTGAAGTTCGTGTCGAGTAGTCGATCAGTCTCGGACTGTCATCGGTTAATAATTAGTTCGGTTTTACATGATACAGATCGTGTTCGGGTACTATTTTCTAGTAGAATTCGGTTACGAATTACTACTAATTACTGTAGATGGAGTCAATATCAGATTAAGTTGTTAAGACATTTTTTAATTGATGGTAAGATTTCCTTTTATTAAAGCAAAATAATTAAAATGCATATCTGTTTGCGATTATTAATTTGTTACTTTTACTTGTTTGACTGTAAATTTAAATTAAAGGTTTATCATTTTTCATCTAATTTGATTAAAAATAGTTAAACATTGACCATTGATTATTAACTCTACATATATGAAACCATGTATGTATAAAATTTAATTTATTAAAATTTTTATTACTTTGTAAGATTAACTAATAAGATGATTGAATATGAGTCGATCATACCTATGTTAGAAATTGTTCAGGTTTACAGCATTTTGTTCGGGTTAAGTCGGTTTAGCCGGATCGAGTTCGGTTTTGAGCATGATTCAGGTCGGGTATCACTTGCATCGGTCACTATCAGGTTTAGGTAATCTCGGTTATAAAAATCGGTTGTATTTCGGGTTCAATTTTACGATTTTCGATAGTAAATCGGTTCGGGGCAACTTCAGTTCGGATAATGTTGGTTCGATAAACCTATAAAAATATATTTTTCGGTTGGTTAACATTCGGTTTCGGATCTGGTTTTTATAGTCGGGTCATATTTGTACAACTCTAATTATCTAACAGTATATATAAAAAATAAATTGTTGAAAAAATTACAATCAACTTGAGCATAGATGACTTTAGTTCAATGAAAGTTAGGAGAGCTCACTTTAAAGGACTCATAAATATTTATTGGTAAATAATTTTGTGATTATTGGTTATTTTTTTGGAATCATGTAAAATCTTTATTTTTCTAAATAAAATTAATATTATGAGTTATGCCATACATCATTATACATAGACCCATGTGATGATATCTTCCTAGATTTGCCCCTACATAATGGTAAAGGGTCTTATCGGGTTGCACCATCATAATACGAGTCGCATCCTCTCCCCGATCGTTACATGATCCCCTCTTAATATCATAAGAGGTGTAGTAGACCATCACAGTTTGATATGGGCGAGGGTGATGACAATTAGACTTATATATTTTGTTTGACCTGAATAAACAAAATGCATTGAACATTTGTTTATTGTGCTGTATATTTTTTAATTATATTTACTATACTTTATTTTTTTGACTTATGAATGCTCGGAGGTTTTAGCGATATATCATTCCGCCTTAAACTATATAGGTCTATGATATAGCTTAGAATAATACTATATTTTATTCCAAATTAATCAAACAAACAATAGAAATAAAATAAGGAAATTACTACTGAAAAATGCGACACGTTTTCATTAATAATGCGACCAACTATAATTAATTACATAGTTTATTCATAAATTAAAAACAATGCTACATTGCTATATGAACTTTTTCAAAATACATTATGTCTCTTCCCTCCTATGCGCCTTAATCGTCTGCTTGCCTCCTAAAGTTAAGTATCTCGTTTTTAAGCTCTTATTTCTCTTTATCGAGCATAGTAATAATGTTTTTCTTTCATTGGGTGTTCTTTAGATCAACTCACATAAACTTTGTACACCCAATCCGTTATCAAGGTATTATGGACAACATATTGACAGCTAGATCAATGTCGCTTCATTACTATCATATTTGACATCATAACCATAGTGACAATGCTCTTTAATTGAGTGGATCTTTGAAATATATCAATAAAATAATTAATAAAATTAATTAATATTAGGAAAAAGTGTCAAAAGTAACTAATAAAAACTTTTTTTTTTTCAAAAAAGTACCTAATAAAAATTTATTTTTTCTAAAGAATACCAACTAACGGTTGGGGTTAACTTTTCCGTTATCTTTTTTTGCCCATTTTTAAAAAGTACTTACTAAAAATTTTCTTTTCAAAAAAGTACCTAATAAAAATTTTCTTTTCGAAAAAGTACCAAGAATACAACATAATTATCCAATACGAACACAACATAATACATAAACATCATCCATAAAAAAGTTCACACAACATCCAATACAAACACAACATAAGAACATCATCCAACACAAACCTAGAGCAAGTAACGGTTGGTGTTAAGTTGACCGTTTATTAAAAAAAAATTTATTAGGTACTTTTTGACACCTTATTATTATTATTATTATTATTATTATTATTATTATTATTATTATTATTATTATTATTATTATTATTATTATTATCATTATTATTATTATTATTATTATTATTATTATTATTATTATTATCATTATTATTATTATTATTATTATTATTATTATTATTATTATTATTGTTATTATTATTATTATTGTTGTTGTTGTTGTTGTTGTGTTTGTGTTGGATGATGTGTGAACTTTTTATGGATTATGTTCTTAGAGTTATTTATAATGTTGTTTTGGTATTAGATGATTATGTTGTGTTCTTGGTAGTTTTTGGATAAGAAAATGTTTTATTAGGTACTTTTTAAAGATGGGCAAAAAAGATAACGGAAAACTTAATCCTATCGTTAGTTGGTACTCTTTTGAAAAGAAATATTTTTATTAGGTATTTTTTGAAAAACTTTTTTTTATTAGGTACTTTTTGACACTTTTTCCTTAATATTATTAGGGAATTTCTACAATGTAGCATTTAGTTTTTAAAAACGGCAGTGATAGGATTTCTACTTTGAAACCATTTTGTTGGTTTTGGGGTTCAATTTAGATGGAATTGAACAAGCCAATTTGGTGTATATTTATAGAACACTTGTTCACCCTTATTAGCGACAAACAATGAAAACACTAGTTTGAAAAACTACAACAACTAGTTTTAAACCTAACTTAAAAAGTTAAAAAAGTCAGCATTCCTTTATTCATTGTTAATAACAGCAAACAAAAAAAGACTTAATCAAACAAGCACCGCCCTTTATTTGTTGTTAGTAACAGCAAACAAATAAGGTCACCGTTTAGATATTTTGACCAACATCGTTTTGTTTGCTATAAGTAACATTAAACATAACCCTAATCATAACATCAAACTGACATATGTTTATTTCAAAGAATTAACTCTTTCTCAATCATACATTGGGAAGTTTTAAAAAACTTACACTTATTTAAAATAAAACTTGCTTTCGTAAGACAGTTTTATACAAGACTTGCGGACTGCAAATTCCTATCAATATGACTGACCAGGTACTCTCTTGAGAGACCGTCTTTTCTAAAGACAGCTCTCAAGAGCCCAACCCACTTTCCTTTTTTACTAAATATAGTTATTTTTTAAAAAAATTTAAACATTAGGTTGACCCAATCTTGAGACATCTTTTGTAAAGACGGTCCCAAGTAAGAATTTATGATGACTTATAGACAATGGAACTAATTTGGGTCCAAATAAGTTAAATGGTCCAAGTAACTACCAACACTTTTGAATATGAGTGGCCCAAATGGTAAAAGAATGATCCCTTTCAGTGTCTGAAACAAACCCAATATCCCAATCCAACATGATTGTGTAGCTGCCTGAACATGTTAGGGCTCACCAATTTGTAATTGTCCAATGTCCAACAAAATGTACTTGTTAATAATGGGCCTAACCTATCTTAATCAATGTTCTTTTAACTCTTTGCTCCTTACATATTTAAGTTAAGACCCTCTTTGGATATGATTATGATTATGTTGAATCAACTTGCTAATCCTTGTGGGGTTGGCTTCAACACTTCCCAAGGTTACACAAATCCAACACAAA